>CATIWM010206212.1:0-15061 GCA_949671775.1 Mallotus repandus | reverse complement strand
AAATACCGAGACTAGTTCTTAAATCATGAACTCTGTAAACCTGGTTTATAAGCTAACTTTGAAATATTTCTGGGACTTATAGAAAATGAATTTTGAGCTGAAATTTGAATCAGTATTAAATATATATGTATAATGAATTTCTGTAAAAGTTTCACTTAATTTAGACAACTATAAAGTGAGATATAAGCACCTGAACACAACCAGGTCACTATACATGAACAGAGTGAGCATTAAAATTTTTTGTTTTATTAGTCTAACTTACTGACTGATTTTGCTCAACCTCAAAGATATAAAGTTTTAGAGGACTCGTTAAAGTTTCTAAATCATCAAATAACACTAAATTTGGAGCTCTATAACTCAAGTTATGATCATAATACTGAGACTGTCAAACCAGACATATAGAACCCAAAATCTGTAGCATGCAAGACCTAACTTAAAATCAACCAAAACAAAAAAATTACTTACCAATTGAAGTAAAACAGCCTTAAGGAAGAAGATTAATGGCCTGAAATTGATTTAGATCTTCAAAATTGACTTGGAAGAACCAACTTCTATAAGGAGAATCAAAAGAGCTATGTTTTTTTCCCCTTTTTTTCTTTTCTTTCTTTCTTTTTTTTTCTCTGTCTTCTCCTCCCAATGGAAGGAGATATACCCAAAAATATTAATTAAAAATTATGTAAAATACTCCTTTTGGTCCTTAATGAATTACTTAAGTTACCTATAAATCCTTAAGCTTTCAATTGTTCAATTAAGGACAATCATTTACTCCATTTGAGTCATTTCCTCTAAAACTATATATATATATATATATATACTAACTTATACTTAAGTTAAATTAATATATATTGTATGTAAATGAAATGCATAATGAATACAATTATACTTAAATTAAGGGTACGGATGTGACATAACAAGTTCTACAGAAGAAGAGAACAAATCGAAAAAAAAAAAGGTTGATATGCAAAGATAGGAAGGATCAACAATGTGCAGTTCTAATAGTTGAGATTTAAACTTGCACCAATCAACTTATTTAGCAACAAGGCATTCATCGAGCAATATGTTGGTAGACAAAACATCTTGTTGAATAAATCCACCTGAATTTCCTCTATGAAGATAGTATAGGCCCTTCGCTGCATCAATGCAAATTTCAAGCTTTTGACTCCAAGAAAAGGGCGGTGAAAATGAATTATACAAGTGATCTCTCAATATCCTCTTTTCCATGCATTCATAACTCAATGTCATTTCAAACATTTATCACTATACCCAATTAAGGAGACAAGGTGTTTCCTGTTTGTGGCAAACAGAATCTCAGTAAAGGATATCTATAATCTAAAGTTTATGTCCACTACACGGGACTATTGAGGATTTCTTGAGGCATTCTATTGTAAGGGCACGGTTTTTGGTTTCCTGCTTGGTTTCCTGCATCTTAAACATAAGCATATAACAACTACCACAATGCAGATTCTCTAGCCCATTCAAAAAAAAAAAAAAAAAAAAAAGAAGAAGATAGAAACATGTTTGGTTTAGTGGAGAAAGAGAGTTGATAGTTGTTTCTCATCAGGTAGTTAGATTATAGGTGTTTTTCACCCTCTATCAGCTCTCCTTTAGGATGTGTTCCAATGATAGCTGATTTGAATTTATTTTTCTATTCGACTATGAGTAGCTAAACCAAACATACATGCCTATATTTGATGAACGCTAAAAGGAAACTTAATTAAATCGAAACCATTACAAAATTTATAAGGGGTTGTCATGGTCTGTGCTGTCCGAGACATAACGAATATCCTGAAAGGAAAAGAAGTCAGTAATACCTGTAGAAATGAAGTAGATATGGAAGCCATTGCTTAATTGCTGCTGTAAGGTGTGAAACAGGGCATAAATGCATTTTGAGTTGCCAAATCCTCCCATTCAACTTCTTTCCACCATTCTTCCTCTGCTACAATCACAACATTGCATCCCTTTGCTCTGCTGGAGTTCAAAGGAAGCTTCTTAAGCTTTGGGCACTTAGACACATGGATGCTTTGCAGAAATGGAAAGGACAAGGCTTTCTGATATATGCTCTTTAGTCTTCTTAAACCAAGCAATTTAATAACCTGGAGTTTGGGAAATATGTCAAGATTTTCACCTCCAACATCATCCCCTAATTTTTCTGCACTGATTATTTCTTCCATGTTGTAGTTTTGACGAACCGTCAGAATTCTCAAATTTGGAGCTAGAACAAGCCATGTCAGCTCTCGCAGTTTTAAGTTACTGTCGATGATCACTTCATAAAGTCTATCAAAGCATTTCTGCTTCAAGATCATGGCGTTGTTGCGTACAGTGGAAGGTTGATCATGTAGTCCTGAGTCTTCAGCAACCAGTTCTTCCAGATCACTGTTTCCAGAGATGTCTACCAAAGATAAATACTTCCTGTGTGCAAATGACGAAATATTGATGGATCTTGGACCATGTGACTTTGTTAAGACTCACAGCTAGCATACAATCGAGTAGCTTCTCGGATTCGAAAATCCTGTTGATAACAGAGGCACTGTTCGTTGTGATGTTCAATATTTTCAACCTCTCCAAACAACACAACTCATCAACTAAATATACAGCATTTCCTAAGCTCAGGATATTGTCTGCCGAAAAATCTTGCCTTATTTTGTAACCACATTTATACAATTTCAGAACTTGCAATGATGACAGGCTAGATATGACTCGTTAGGGAATCATTTCTATCCCACTATTATGCTCCAAGTTCAAGTATTTAAGGTTGACCAACAATTTCAACTCTACAGGTACTTCTCTTATCTTGGTATATGATAGATTAAGACTTTTCAATGAAGTCAACTTTGAAATTCCTGCAGGCAGTTTCAGTAAACCAGTGTTTGACAGGTCAAGAATTGTCAGTTTGTTCATAAACTGAAAAAAACCATCACTGATCGCTGACAAATCTTGATTATGACCTAGAAATAATGTTAAAAGATCTTGACTCCCAGCCGATGCTGCTGGGATAAACTGGAAGGAATTTGCCATCAGCGACATTCGCTTTGCTCCTTTCCAACTCCTGGTAATTGAATTAATTGAGCACCCGTCTGCACAAAAAAATTCTCCTTCTCTTTTTCACATTTAAAGGCTATCCACAGAGCCATGTCGCGAATCACGTCATGCAATTTTACGTAGCCCCTTTCACCCTCTTCCAACAGACATGCCCGGACAAGGATAACAATAATGTTGAACCCCTCATTAAGACTAGTGCAAAAATTCTCGTAAATCCAGTAGTGCACTAAATCGTTTTTGAAAATTTGGAAGTCCTCCGGAAACAAGTAGCAATATAAGAAACAAGACTTGATGTTATTACTGCGCAAACTGTCGTAGCTGAATTTCAGACGGGCAAATTCCTGAACCTCCATTTCTTGAAATTTCCTCGTCCTCCATGCCTTGTGCATCCGAAGCTGCGCTTCTTAGGACTTCAAGAGCATGTTCCCACTCTTCGACTGTATGCCTAGAAGCCATTGCACGGCCAATTGTAATGAGGGCCATTGGCAAACCGCAACACTCCATAGCAACCTTTTCAGCCACTGGAAGAATTTTAGGATCTATATCCCCAACCTTGTTCTGAAAGAGTTCGCAAGCTTCTTTCCAGTTCAAAGGTTTCACTTTTATAAGCTCTTGAGCTTCCATTTGCTTGCATACTGTGATAGAACGTGTTGTTATTACCACTTTGGAACCGTCCTTTTTATTTGGTAAAGGAATTCCTATTTCTTCAAGATCAAGGCGGTGCCATACATCGTCGAGTAACAATACAAATTTCTTTCTTTGCAGCACATAGTATATGTCTTCAGCTTTCTCATCAGGGCTTTTTTTCTCCCATTTTTCATCAATAAAGCCCAATCTTTTTCTATATAAGGTCCTGCATCTTCTCATATTTGAAATCTTTTGGCACCACAAGCCAGATCACAGCATTAAAATTAGTGGGCGTATTAGCAAATTTGTTGTTGATTAGGGTCAGCAGGGTGGTTTTGCCCACCCCGCCCATTCCGTATATTCCCACAACACCTACTTCTTCTTTCACGAGACAGCTCCAAGCATCGTTCAACATAATGCCTGTGCCCACTGTTGGAGTATAATTTCTTTCAACCGCTGGTTCAGGTAATGCTCTTTCAACCACTTCTTTGAAATATCCATTGGCTTTTAGAGCAGCAATATCTTCTAACTTTTTAGCAACCCTTCCCACTAATTTGTAGTTGGAAAAATCTCTTAGATGAAATCTTTCCATTTCCTTTGGACCATCTCTAATCAGAAAATCAACTTCTGTTAATGTGGCTTCCACAGTTGAAAGCCAGAGTTGAAGTTGGTTCAACGGCTTCTTACATGATTCATCTTCCAAACTGACCCTTCTTATCACATCCTCTTTTAATGCTAGCAGCTCTTCACTTGCAGTCTTCAAAGCTTCAAGATTCACTTCAAGTTGACTTGAGTAATCTGGTTCTGCTTGTGCGCTCCAAACAACTTCTTTGAAATCTCCTTTGGCCTTCAGAGCACCCACACCTTGTAATCTTTTGGCAACTCTTCCCACAAACACGTAGTTGGAAAAGTCTCTGCGCCTCAATCTGTCGATTTCTTGCGGACCATCTCTTGTCACGAAATCAACTTCACTTATCTTTGCTTCAACCATTGAAAGCCACAGTTGAACTTTCTTGGAGTAGTTTCTTTTGTGGTCCTTCATCCGAGTTGACCTTCTGCTATACATCCTCCTTCAATGCCCATAATTCTTCCCTTGCCGTCTTCAAAGCTTCAAGATTATCTTGAAGTTTGCATATATAATCAGGTTCAGCAATCGCGCCCCCAACCACTTGTTCGAAATTCCCTGTGGCCTTTAGAGAAATCAAATCCTCTAATTTCTTAGCAACTCTTCCTACAAATGTATAGTTAGAAATATCTCCGGATCTCGATTTCGCAAGTTCTTGGGAGCCATCTCTTATGAGCTCATCTGCTTCAGCTATTGCCACTTCTGCCATGGAAACCCACAATTCCACCTGTTGTAGCGGCCTCTTTTGTGGTCCTTCCTCCAAGGAAATTCTTTGCATCACATCCACCTTTAAGGCCCTCAGTTCTTCCTTAGTGGTCTTAACTGCTTCAAGATTGGCTTGAAGTTGGTTTGCAGGCGCCTTCATAACCACTTCCTTGAAATCCCCGTCATTTCTCAAGGCAATCACATCTATCAAAATTTTGGCAACATTTCTCCCGACAACGTAACTGGACTTAAAGTTCTTGGAGCAACAGCCGGCAAGACATAAATTCTGTCTTTCTTGTGCACCTGCGCTAAGCAGATCATTAGCTTCAGTTATCTTGGCATCCACCCTTGAAAGCCATCCCCGAATTCGATCCTGCTGCACCATTTCAGGTCTTTCCTCGTTCATGACGGCCCGCATAACATCATTCCTCAACTCCCTCAATTCATCTCTAGCTGTCTGCAAAGCTTCAAGATTTTGTTCAAGTTGACATACATAAAGAGGTTGTCCAGCGATGCAACTCCAGCAACGATTGATCAGGGCATCACCACATTGAATTTGAAAGACATTGCCCATATTTTTGTGCAAAGAAGAGAGTCAATAAGAGTGCAAGTGAAGATGACTTTGTTCATTTAAAGAAATATAAAATATCAGTGGCGTGATAAAAATCAAGAGTTGTGCTCCTGACGCGCAACATGTATAACATTACACTTCATTGGAAAAAGCTTTTACTGAGAAATTTCAGAAATAATATTTATATAACCTTCAGATGATATAAATATTAACCAGGTATTTCCTCACCTTACATTACCATTGAAATTCTCTCCCTATTTTCTTGAATTTATCTTAAGTTGAACTTTTCAAATTTGGTACCTTCCCTTTAATTTATACTAATCATATATATGCAAACCAGGCAGGTAGCTTTTTTTTTTTTTTTTAACAGTAATTAACGTCACCAAAACAATAATGTTTATATTGCAGGAGTCTTATCTAAGTCTGCTATTATATTAGTGAATTTTTCCCGACAGCAACAGTTTAAAAGAACTATCTGAAGTTCTGAACACATTTAACTAATTCCCTGCCTACCAAGTTAAACAACTTAACCGCCACTGATCCATCAACAACTATGGAAAAAAAAAATTTCAGGTAACAACGCTGTGCTGCCTGATGCCTATCCAAAAAAAAAAAAAGCTGTGCTGGCTGATGATGAATCCAAAGCTAGTCTTTTTGTGGAAGTAGCTTCAACAGCAAAGAAAATGCTTATTTATAAGCTTATTGACACAGGACAAGAGGGTATGGAAGTATAACTGCTATTATTCCTTCTACAAGTAAACAGAATGGAAAAGGCTGTAGCAATAAAGCCTCTGTGAATTTTTAATCTTTACCAGGTCATATAACACATGACAAGTCATACTTCCCTTAGAATTTTGCTTTACATTTGACACAAAAAATGGCAACTGCTAGAAGATAACTGATAAAGTATCATTTTTCCTAAGCTGGCCTGTTCGGTCACTGACTAGTTGTCATTACGCTGGAAGTAAAACGAGTCAATAGATGTACAGGTGAAGAGTATTCCATAAGAAAATGGAGAACCATTGAAACTTGCGCTGCTAAAAAATGAATCAAAAGCCATCCATGATTCAAGCACAGACATTTATATTTACAATTAACTCAGACACGCAAAAAACTGATACGAACTGAAGCTGAAAGCACAACACAAACCAATGGGCTGCACAAGTAGTCCAATGTCAAAGCATCAATCCAGAAACAAGATGGACTCCATAGTGAAACCAATTCGCACTTCCTCTGCCAGTTCAGGAAATTTTCACAGTTACAATTTAACTATTTACATTGTGCCAACAGAAACTTTAGCGGCAGATTGAATAACAACCAGAATATCCATATGACCTGCTTACAAGAAATTGTGTAAAAGAAAACAAATATTGTTCATGTCTGAAAATCAATCAATCAAGAAAAATTATAGCCTCTGTCGGGTTGTGTAGTGAGTGAAATGAGGTAGAAAGGCAGCTTTAGTGGCACCATCCTCCCATTCAACATCTTCCCACCATTTTGCCTCTGCTTCAATCACAACTTCACTTCCCTTTAAACTCATAGAATTCAACGGAAGCTTCTTAAGCTTTGGGCATTTAAACACCTTAATTTTCTTCAGGAATGGAAAGGACAATGCATTTGGATATATACTCTCCAGCCTTGGCAATTTACCAAGTTCAAGAAATTCCAGTTTTGCAAGTGGTTTTAGATTAATACTGCCCTTAATTGCAAACTCTACCAGTTTTCTGACACTGAATATTTCTTCCATGTTTTCATTATACTTGACCCTTAGAATTGCCAAATTTGGTGCCAGAGAAAGCCATGTCAACTCCTGCAACTTGCAACAGTTATACACAACTACTTGTTGAAGGCTGTCAAAGCAGATCTTACTTGACATGTCGGATGGTGCTTGTGACATTCCTTGCATCAACACACCAACATCTAGCTCTTCTAGGGAAGGATTAGCTAGGATTTCCAGGATGCTTAGTTGCTTCATAGTCGCTAACAATGAAATATCGATAAACCTTGGAGCATCAAAGCACATTATGAGTAGTGCTCGTGTACAATTCTGTAATCTAGAGATGTTGAAGAAGCTCTGTAGAATGGAGGAAAAATTGATTGTGATACTCAGCTCATTCAGATTTTCCAAACTCTGAAGCTCCTCTAATTGCAAATTCCCATCAGCCAATATATTATCTTTCGCCTTTTCGTACAAATGACTACCGCATCTCAGCATTTTCAAAACTTGTAATGATGAAAGATCAGATATCGCTTTCCTTGGAATCATTTTTAGGCGGCCATTTCGCTCCAAGTTCAGATATTTCAGATTCTTCAGCCTGCTTAGCTCAACTGATAATTGTGTCAACAATGTGTCTGATAGATTAAGATATTGCAAGGAAACCAATTTGGAAATCCCATGTGGTAGTTCCATTATACATGTCCTTGATAAGTCTAGAACTGTTAGTGCATCCATAAACTGGAAGAAGTCGCTGGTGATCATTTGCAAATCAGGATTATGACACAGAAATAATGTCAACAGGTTAGGACATCTGGGTTGCTCCAGAAGATCCTTAAAGGAGTTTGCTATCAGTGAGATCCGGCTAACCCCTTCCCATTTTTGGCTCTTCGGAGCTTTGCTTAATTGAGCACCTGCTTGCACCAGGAAACGTTCTTTTTCCTCTGCACATTCACCCACAATCCATAAAGCCATGTCGCGAATCACGTCATGAACTTTAACATATTTGCCTTCATCTTCCAATAAACATGCACGAACTAGAGTACCAAGAATTCCGTGACCTTCATTACGAGCACATTTACTTTCATCTTTCAATAAACGAGCACAAACAAGAGTTGGAGCATTAGCAACATCACGGTCAGAACCATTCCAAAATACATCACAATTCCAGTAATCTATCAAGTCATCTTTATCAATTTTGAAATCTTCAGGAAACAAGGTGCAGTATAAGAAACAAGATTGAACTCTCTTACTTGGCAAGCTATCATAACTGAACTTCAGAAGAGGAAACACTTCATCACCCATACCTTGTAACTCTGACGCAGAATTTTTCAAGACTTCAAGAGCATGATCCCATTCCTGAGGTGTCTTCTTGCAAGCCATTGCACGAGCAATGGTGATGAGTGCAATCGGCAAGCCATCGCATTCCCTAGCAATATCTTGAGCCAGGTGACGAATCTTGGGATCAATGCCAAGAATGCCTTCTCCAACCTTATCCTGAAACAGCTTCCAAGCCTCTGGCCAGGCAAGAGTCTCCACTTTTATCTTCTTCTGAGCATCCATTTGGCTGCATACAGTCTCAGAACGAGTTGTGAATACTATCTTAGACTTGTTTTTTGCATCTGGCAAAGGAATCCCAAGTCTCATCAAGTTAACTCGCTCCCATACATCATCAAGCAACAACAGAAACCTCTTTTTGCGCAGCATATTATAGACGTCTATAGCTTTCTGATCAACTCTTCTTTTGTTCCATTTCTGATCGTCTGAGAATCCTAGCTTTTCGCCGATTTCTTCTTGAATTTTTTCAAGTCTCAAATCTTTTGACACAGTAACCCAAATAACAACATCAAAACCATGGAATGTATTGAGGAACATGTTATTGATTTGGATCAGGAGAGTAGTTTTGCCAATCCCACCCATGCCATATAGGCCAATAATTCCCACATGTTCTTTCATGAGGCAGCTCCATACCTTGTCAAACATAGTATCCAATCCTACAGTTGGTTCAACGGGTCTTCCCTCAACCATGTTAACTCGCCTAGTAAACAATCTCCACCAGCCTCCAAGGTCTCCTGGGGAGATTGATACTGAAATGGAGAGTACACTGCCCATTTATGGTTAATGAATTTAAAGATCAGGCTAAAAATGATCAGCAGAAGAAGTAATTGGGATGAAGACTACTAAGTTTTGTATGTTCTACTAGATAACGCAAGATTAAGTAATAGAAGAGGGATTCCATGTTTAAAAAATAGTTGACTTGTTAGATTGGGTGTATAGACTTCATCCTTCTTTGCACCTTCATATGATATAGATATTAGGTAGATAGTTATATTATCAGGGAAATTTCCTGCTAAGTTCTTTACTTTATCCTATGATATAGACATTAGGTAGATAGTCATATTATCAGTGAAATTTCCTGCTAAGTTCTTTAATTTATCCTAAATTGAACTTTCAAAGCCCGCCTCAGCTTTAATTAATAATACGACGTACTATGCAATGCAGGTAGCTCCATTCTTTATCTTAAGAATACAAGTCATCAGAACAAAAATTGCTGTCAAAGTTGCAAACACTATCACCCGTTAAGGAATCTCAATGCAACGTTCAGAGTTGAGACTTGACAGGCAACACTAACGTTAATCACTGAAGTTAACGTGTTAGTATGTATTTCTTATTTTATGTTTATATATCAACTCCCACTCCAAAACATGACTAATAAACAGGTCTAAACTAGTTTAAATATTTAAATAGTCTCATTTCAACTTATAAAAACATCTTCGTAAAAAACATCATTTAAATACTCGTATTAAAACTGTTAATAATAAGAAATCTCGTAGTTAAAAAGTTTTAACAGTTAGAAGTGTCCATGAAGTGCAAAATTCAGAACTGCTGATACATTAAACCTTTCCACTTTACGTTAAATTATTATTACAGTAGAGACCTCAAAAAAAAAATTACTTAGTATTGTACAGTCTAGTTTAAGAAGTGTACTGCTGTACGGGAAATCTAACGCGCAATCCATCCAAAATTCAGAGACTTTAATTTTATACCGCAATAGTCTCATAAATGGTTAAGAAATTCTAGTTGGATCAGCAAAATAACGATACATTGCATTGATCAACAGTTTATTCAAGCCATAGTCTCATTTTTTATGTAAATAGTTCGAAGTTTAATCACACTTAGATCATGAACACATAAAAGGAAATCTCCTCACGGCTCAGGTCAAACAGTGAAGGTGATGTCCAGCCAATAGGGGCAGACACAAATTTCACTTTCGATCTCTGGCCTGCAACAAGCCAACAGGACTTGTACTTTAAGAGAATATATGGCTTAGGTGCCAGACATGTTCAACATTACTTCTCCCAATTCAAATGTGCCGCCAGAAGAATAACCTCAAATCAAATAGTAGAATGGGAATTTTAAAGCATCCTGCTTCCACTGCCCTTGAATGTAGCAATAGCATAGGCAAAGTTGCAGCAAACAAGATCAAAAAGCCTTATTGCAACTGCATTCATAGGATACAAAATCAGCATCCAGATGGCGCATCGAGCAACAAGTTCAAAATTAACATGTAGCGTCCCTTGCCAACCCAGGTCCATTTACAACTTCTCCATATACATTACAAATTATGTTTTTCTGAGTAAAATTTAGTTAATTACACTGTAAGTCCATAATTTTAAATAATATGTTGGTGCCAGACAGACAAGATTTCCAACATATTCATTACTGTCTCCAATCCCCTCACACCCCACACAGAAAACACAACGAGAGACAAGAAGACATCATCAGCATGAAACTCTATGTTGGGACTGGTTGATAAAAATCACTCAATAATGCTCACCAGTTCCCTCCACCCTTGCACCTGACCCCAAAATATAACACACAATTATTGATCATTCACCAGAGACATTAATTATATCCATGAAACAGCACACACTTCTATAGTTGGTTTTCGCCCATAACTATCTGAAACTTAGCAGTATAATCTAGGTACAACTTAACGCATATGCTTTAAGTATTACTTAAGCAGGCCAAACATATGAAATGACAATTCCAAAATGTCATGATTAGTAGGTTCAGTCAAAACCGAACCATAATCATCCAAAACCAAATTAACCAAAATTTTAAACACAAAAAGCGAATTGAACAGAATTTTTTAAAAAACCGAACTAACCGAACTGAATAAACCTTTTATACCAAAAAACCGAACCAAACGAACTGAAACTGAAATTTCAAAATTATAATTTATTTCAATGTTTAAATTATTATTATTATTCATATATCATATAAAATATTTTAAAAATAAAAATGAAATTTCAGTTTATGCGGTTATTTTAGTTAACCAAAATTTTCATGTAGAATATCAAACTGAACTGAAAATAATTTCAGTTTTGAACATTTGTAACCGAACTGAACCGAATTAATGGAATAACCAAACTGAACTGAATTAACGGAATAACCGAAATTAACTGAATTAATGGAATAACCGAACATAACTGAATTAACAGAATAACCGAATGGAACCGAATTAACGGAATAGCCGAACTGAATTAACGGAATAACCGAACCAAATTAACAGAATAACCGAACTGAATTAATCGAATAACTAAACTTAACTGAACTAACTGAACCGAATGCTCACTCCTGGTCATGATAATACTCGAGGAGCCACAATAGTTCATTGCACAATAATATTTAGTCATAACATGCAAATATTATGTAGGACATGTTTCTAAACATCATTTGAATACCTCATCAAAGAGAGTTCAGATTTTCTTGTTTCAGCATTGAATCCAAGTCTGAGAATTGCAAATTTTTGGTCCATAAAAGAAAACTTGAAGAGTGACTAATGTCATTTTTGACAAGAAAAAACTCATCAAAAGATCAAAAGGCTGATTGACACAAGAATTTCTGCAGGTAGTTGAGTACAGATGTTTCTCTATGGTCTGCAAAAAACAATATTTGGAAAATTCTGGAAACAGCATACAAGCCTTGGACATCAACAAGAGATGTATAGGTGCTGTATAAGAAAATACAGAACATCCATAGACTAACTAACAATACCTATGGAATGTACATCATATCGAAAGCAATAAGCATATTATACGTGCAATATCTAAATAACAGGAACTGCAATGTTCCATAAGATAAGGAGAGCACATAACAAACCACAAGAACTGCAGCACTTCTCATACCTTGGAACATGAAAAGCAACAACTTGCTTCTGAGTTTCATGCTTCAGATTGTTTGCTTTGACCCTTAAGGAAATGGTCCAAACCCTTTACTCGCATAAACACGTTACTGTTTGTGTCATGATAACAGAATAAAACTTTCAAAATGGGTAGGTTTAATAATAAATCATATAAAAAGATCATTACGAAATACCAGGCAGCAAGACACAGGCTTCTCTGGTAAATAAAGTGTGGAAGTTGCCCCACAGTATAGATCCAGCATGAGAATAAGCCTATTGAGTCATCATCTTGAGGCCTCTACAAACAAGGTAGGCAAGCCTCCTATTGGTCATGACATGCGCTGGAGGAGTATTGAAATGATCATCTCCTTAAACTCCATGTGCTGCTAGACATCATAGGACATTAAAAAGGTTCAAATGAAAACCCTGTAGAATGATCATGTGGAAAACAAAAAGAAAGAAATTTTACAACCTGTCAATGCCAACTTTTAAATGTCATGAGAACCACATGCAACAAAACTGGCAAATGTTCACCACAAATTAGGTAATTCAGGAAAAATTCCAAAGGGCATTCATTTTGATGTTACAACAATTAGTATCTCCATCTCATCAACAAAAATATCTTAAAAAATACAGCACATGTTCAGGTCTCCAATAAAACAGTCCAGAACACTCTTTGCTGACAGTTGTTTCACACTATCCTCTATTACACTTATATTTGACCAGATGCTCCTCTATTATACAAATTTAATGACTAAACATGTGGAGAATACCGAATAATAGGCACATTATACAGGAACTTCAATACCACTTAGGCTCATGGAAATGGAGTTCAAAATCCATATTGGGCCAACTGAATAAATCAATCAGAAAGAAGGAATAGGATCCGGTAAATTTGTACATCAACAGCAAAACAAATAAAATTGAGATTATAATTACTTTCATGCCATTTAATCCTTTACAACATTTGGGCATCAATGAGAAAAAATAAACAGTTGAATGATGTAAGAAATAGAAAAGAGGGAAATCCCTAAGTCAGCTGAAAAGAGGCATCCTACTTGCAGATATCAAGTTTTTTAGCACCTTTAAATGTTCATCATCTGAAATATGAAGTATGGTACGTAGATTTGTCAATTTTGCTTCATCTTCCCAACTCAATGGCCCTGAAGCATATAAATTTTGAACAGTAGAACAATAAGCATGTAACTCTGACCCATGAGATTCTATCCCCCATTGCTCATGAGAAGAAACTGAACATCCTTCCTTTTTACATTCCACTCTGGAAGTTGATTCAGCATCACTGCAGTAATCCTCTATATTATCAGTATCTTGTGGAGAAAACCTTAAGAGAAAGTTAGGAACATCATTGCCTATGGTACTACAACTGCCAACAGAAGATGTACAATCATCACTATGCACAGAGATTGTGGAGTCTACAAGTAAACTATCAGTTCCACAACCTGCATCCATCCTAGAAAACTCAGCTGTTGCAACATTAAAAGAAGAGTGCACATTATTTTCATCCAAATTTGGATTTGGATAGACAATTGAATCTACCTTTTCAAAGGTCGGAGATGGATGTATAGAACAAGTTTGCGAACAACAACCACAATTTTTAATCAGCCTCCTTTTTTTATCAGCTACAAGATGAGCTTCAAGATCATATGAGTCTAGGTATGATTTTCTTTTCAAAGTTTTTGTTGAAACCATCTGGGGCTTTTGAATCTGAATATTATCTCCACCATATTGCCTTGTCTTTGTGCTTGGTTGTCTTTCATCACAAATCTCCATACCCTGTTTCAAAAGAGAGAACTGATATTTAAGCAATGTAAATAGAACAGTGGTGTTGAAATTATAATAGATGGATTTTTGTATGTTAAAACAAGCTAATGAATTGAAAAATTACCTTCCTAATCACAAGCCATTTGCTATCTTGCCAACACTGACGGGCCCTTAAATAAGATTTATGGACTAACAAACTCTTAGACAATCTGAGTATTCTAACCAAAAAGTTGTCATTGCCAATAACTTTCAATATCCTTGCTGTTTTCCAAGAAAGATTGTCAAACACCTCAACAAGATCACCAGGAACCCAATCATCCTCTCCCTGAACAGGAGGTGGGCAAGGCCGAATTACCTTTCTAGGCACCCTCTCCACTACTGCTTCTTCCTCAGTCATCGGAAACCAACCATACTTCACGCTGTATGTGTGGCCATTGCCACGGATTATTTCAGCACAAAGCCAAGAGCCTGTTGAAACTTCCTTTTTGCTGAAGACCTCCACTTTACTTCCTTTCAAGAATCGCATGACGTATATCAATAAAGAATAAACAGAAATCACCAATCTGCCACAACAAAACCATTAACAAAAAGTTAGATTCTTCCTAAAAGAATAACAGAAATCAATTAAAAGTACAGCACTAAAAACCAAGTCACATAAATCTGGAGAATTATGTAATGCAGTACAGTGATCCCAAGAAAAAAATAGCTAAAAATAACAATAAATTTTAAAGACAAAAGAATAAAAAACAAAGAAGTGAAAATCATTCCCTATAAACCCTAAATAAATCAAACACCAAAAATTAAAGCATT
>CATIWM010206194.1:0-21778 GCA_949671775.1 Mallotus repandus | reverse complement strand
ACGAGTAAAGGATTTATTGGAGCAGCAAGGAATTTTGAAGGCACTGCGGGCTAAGAAACCAGAAGGTATGGATGACCTAGATTGGAAGGAGTTACAACAACGAGCTATAAGAACTATACGGTTATGCCTAGCATATGAGATTATGTACCAAGTCATGGACATCAAATCTCTAGGAGAGGTATGGCAGAAACTAGAGAGTCGGTATATGAGCAAATAGCTCACAAAAAAAGTTGTATCTTAAACAAAGGTTGTATAGGTTAAAGATGTAGGAGGGTTCGAATTTGGCACAACATGTCAATATTTTCAATCAAATAATCACAAACTTGGTTATGGTTGATGTGAAGATTGAGGATGAGGACAAAGCAATTATATTGTTGTGTTCTTTACCGCCATCCTATGAACATTTGGTAACTACCCTTAAATATGGAAAATAGTCCACTCACTTGGAGGAGATTATTGCAACATTATTGGCTCTTAACCAACGGAAACAAAATGCAAGTGAGGAATCTCGGGGTGAAGACTTAGTCGTGAGGGGAAATCTGAAATGTGGTAGGAGACAAGGTAGAGAAGGTACTGCAAGGGCTAAGAGTGCCAAATATGTACAATGGTCTATTACTCTCATATACACTCAACAAGACCCCTTCTAAGCAAAGGTGGGCTCCAAAACCATAACAGCTTCACATTCTAGAGACTATCTTTAAGCAATCTAATATTACTCCAGATAGGCAGAATATCATAGAGATAACTAGTCAGCTTTCTTTGCATGGCCCAATTTCAGAAACAAATGTATATAACTGGTTCCAAAACATAAGAGCTCGTTCGAAAAGAAAAAATCAGCTCTAGCACCACCGCCACCAACACCAAGCAATGGAAGTTCTAAAGTTGGGGTGGAACCAGAGAATTCTAAAGAGAAGCAAACTAAACCATATGAAACTCAACTAGATGAGAACTTAGAACTCAGGTTGTCCTTGAACTAGGTTAATAAACGGCAAAACCATGGATTTCCTTTTTAATGTAACCTATTAGTTCCTCCATGATAGTGTGGAAATGTTCTATATGGCATGAATGAAAATGTGAAGGAATAGAATTCACATATTTTCCATTATAGCTTTCTTTCCTGTAGAGCACTTCTTGAACATTTAGCACGACTGATAGATCATGGTGACTTTTTATTAGCAAAAAGTTTCAGTTCAATGTTCTGTCAAAATTTTATTTCATTACATTTTTACCAAACATGATCCTTGTTTCTGTTTTTGGTTGAATCAAAAGAATCGAATTATAGTATAGAGTATATAGCTTCTAGCTTCCAACAAATATTAGTGTGTGCTGCAGTTTCTTGAAAAGTTCTTGCAAGACTTATCTCATTAGTTCAAGTGAAACTGAAACCCAAAGACCACAAAAGCCACCAACCACAATTATAGTTGCTAGTTCTGTCAACCCGCAACATAAAATAAAGTGTACCTTGACTCTTCCTGAAAATCGCATTCTAGGTCTATGATTTCTCTCTGACAGTTATCGTCCTTGTCCACTTGCACATATGGTTGTCCAACATCATCTTGGGTCTTAAGATGGGAAGTGGCATCACGCTTCACTGAGACTAGTTTCTCTCCACAATTATCAAACTTATCCAATTTGTTTTTTTTTCTTATACAACATTTGACAGGATCCCTAGTAGGGATCTGCTGCTGGGGCTATTTACTAATTTGTAGTAAAAAATAAAAATAAAATTATTTTATGGTACTTTTAAAACTTTTTTTCTTTTTTATGGTGAATCCTACAACAATTTCTCAATTTACGGTGCTTGTAGCTGAGGAGGAAGGGAGAGAAAAATTTTCTGCACATAGCAGTGGCTGGATGTCCATACCGCCACTGCCAGTGGCAGTATGATCGTAATTTTTTTTATATATATTTTGGCCAAAGAATGGCCATAAACAAGGCCAACCAAAATCAGGGCCAACTACATAAATAATTTTTTTCACTACCTAATTAAGAAATGGCCATTGTGGCCTAGTTTTTTTTTTTTAATATTATAATGATTATGATTAATTAATTACAATAATATTAAAATAATATCATAATTATAATAATATTATGATTTTTTTATTTTTTATTTTAACATTATTATTATTATTATTATTATTATTATTATTATTCTTTCATGTGTGTGCATGAATTTGCATAGATTGTCATTGGCCTTTATGGTTTTTATGCATTGAAATGTATTGAAATGGCCATTATGGCCTAGTTTTTTATTTTAATTTTATAATGATTATGATTAATTAATTATAATAATATTAAAAATAATATCATAATTATAATAATATTATGATTTTTTTATTTTTAACATTATTATTATTATTATTATTATCCAATAAAAAAAAACTTAAAAATATTAAAATAAAAAATTGAAATTAAAATAAAAATTAAAAATTAAAAATTAAAAAAAGTGGCAGTGGTGGTATGGCCAAAAAATTAGGAAAAAAGTGGTCATACCACCACTGATAATGGCAGTATGACCCACAAAATTTTGACAAAATTTTGTCTCCCCTCCACCTCAGCCAAAAGTACCATAAATTAGAAAATAGTTTTATAAATCACCACAAAAAAAGAAATTACTTTTAAAAGTACCATAATTTGGGAAATAATTTTTTTTTACCATAATTTGGTAAATAACTCCCACTTCTATTATCCAAAAAACTGAACCAAGTCTGAAACATAAATAGACACAGAAAATTGTACAAAATCAATGCATCAAATACACACCAAATTCAAACAAATATCAAACAGCAACCTGAATTGGCCAAATGTGTATAATAAACAAAAGAGGTACACCATTACCAAAATCATTGTGCTGGTCAAATATTAGCTAATTACAAGCCTAAATTAAGCATAAGTTACTAGTAAAATGTGTGTTTGTCTCAAATACACACTGATTCAAAACGCAATGAACCATATTAGAAGTGAACCAAACACTGAATTTACATGTAAAAATCCCAAAATATTTTCCCCAAATATAACTATTTATCTTGAATTTCTATCTAGTCATCAAATTTAACTTTTTTTCTTGGTCCTTGAGTTGTTTGGCTAGATTGTTTGGTGACTGCAGCTGCGTCTCCAGCTGATTCGATGCGGGCTTCAATTAGATGTGTTGCACTCTTGCAGGCCTTGATTTAGCATTTCTCACTTTCTACAAAAAAGACAACTTATGTCTAACTATTAATATGTTATAAATCGGACTGTTTGATCATGCATATACTCAAACTTAAAAAATATCACCTGTAGAGTTGATCTCGTAATGTATTTCTTTCCATGCTTCTTGAAACCATCTTCCCTTTGTGACATAAATTGTGGCTCAGATTCATTGCCAATTCTTCTCTTCCCTTCTTTATAGATGACCCTTTAGCTCTTTGTTTTGGCTACAAAATCAAATAAAAGCAATGTTTAAGCATTTTTTAAATGAGAATTTATTTTTAAATCTGAAATAACAAAAACTCACATTGATAACCGTAGTTCTAGTTGCTAAATCAATATACACTCTGCATCCTCTTGAAGGTTATTGAACTTCTCCTAGAATGTACTATCTATTAGGATGCTACCTTTGATAGTATGCATTTGTGCTCGTCAATTTATGTGGACTACCAAATCTCAAAATGGACCCTTCAGTCTCATTAAGTTGGCTGCTCGATGTTGATTGGGATGACAAAGTCTGAGACTGACCCATTGTACTCCCTGTGTTTGCCTCTTGATGTTCATTTATCTCTGACTCAATGTCATTTCTATCAAGCTCAGGTTCACTTCTTGCATTAGGAGGGTCATTAACCTGAGTTTCCTCGTCAGGTATGTCTCCAGCAACTTGAACACAAGTTGAATCTTGTGTATCATCAGTTTATTTTCTTTTAACCTGTAAATCACAATAAAAAATATCAATAAGATATTACAAAAAAAAAAAGAAATAACTATACATCGACCTTAGATTTAAATGCAAAATAAGATGTAGTTTAGAGGGTCGATTGAGCTTCCCCTTGGAGGTTTTGAATCACAACCCTATAAAATTCAATAACCATTGTGTAAGTAATGCTATCACTGTAACTTTAAAAAAAATAAAAACATTGCTTCAGTGCCATTAACCAAATACCTTTCTTTGTGATGCAGTCCCTTTCAAAGATGGACAAGTCTTCTTATTATGCCCTTTCTGAAAGCATGTTTGACAGGTCATTATCCGTCCTTTTCTTGATAATTTGTGGCCACTTCCAGGTTCACCAACTTCTTTTCTCCTATTTTTAGCTAGTCTACCTAGCATAACTTTATAAGGAGGAGGTTGTGGAGGATTAATTCCTCTCTTCTCCCAAAAATTTAGTCCATTTAGTGGCTGCATCATGTGGCCATAAGCTTCTAGATAAGCTAACTTGCTATAACACTGCTGGACATATGCAGAAGGTTCATATAAAAGATGGTGAATCATACAAATAGTGTAGGGGCATGGGATTGTAGTTAGATACCATCTTCGGCATGGCCATGTCTTGCCTTCCAAATTAACAACATACATATCTCCTTTATGAACTACCTCAAAACCTGAATCACCATTCCCAATGAGCTCGCATTCACCACTTTCCTTTATACTCTCATGTATTTTCTTTCTAATTCTTGTTCCAAACTCACCATTCCACTTGTTCACCAATTCTCTATTAGTTACTAACCTCTTTATAACAATTTTGCGAATATCTTCCAATATTGTGTAGACATTCTTTGTTTGAGCTTCAATTATTTTTCCATTGAAAACTTCAACTAGATTGTTGTCTACTATATCACATTTCACATTGGTTTTGAAGAACTCCCTGCACCAATTCTTTAGATGAGTCACTAACATATCTTTAAAACCATTTGGTGTTAATTTCTTCATCCCTTTTATGTTCTCTTCGAAGTCAGGCATGTTTGTGGACTTAGCATAAGTCCAAAATAGCATTTAAAGGTCTTTCTCTTGTCCATGCCGTTTTCTCAAATTAGCATAAAGGTGCCTTGCACAACACCTCTGCTCTACTTCAGGCAATATAGTCGCAGCAACATTTATTAGACCTTGTTACAGTCAACAATAATCATCATAACTATAATGCAATTCAAGTAATAAACTTGTAACAAAAATAAATAACTAAACTTCAACACAAGTGGACTGTTTTCTACTTTAATTAAACTAAAATAAACAAGTAAACTTAAAAAAATAATCTAAAATAATTACCTTCTGATTGTCTGTTATAACTGTCCAACCTTTGCCATCTTCCAATTTCAAGTCATGTTATAGCAACCCAATAAACTATATCCAAGTTGCTTTCCTTTCACCATCAACAATTCCTCAAGACACTGGGAACATTTGATTGTTCCCATCCCTTCCCACAGCCACTAAAACCTCTCCTTTGATTGCCCCCTTCAAAAAAATCAGTCTAATCCTAAAACCTTCCTACATCCATTTAATAATCCTTTTTTAAGCAATCTAATAAGATATATAACATCTCAAAAATGGGAAGTTGTTCTGTACTAGGTCTATAAACCTTCATGGCTGTCGTACTCCCTACATTGGACCTTTATATCTCCCCAAAATAATCCTACAACAAAGTAAACTCCTTCTTAGCATCTCCTTGAAGCTTGGCAAGCACACATTCCTTTGCTCTCTTCACCTTTGTTACACTCATGTCAAACTTCAAATGTTCTTTAATAAGCTCCTTTAAATTGACCAATCTCATTGTACCAATTGACTTGTATTTATACAAGTAATTAAAGGCCACCCATTTTATTGTCACTCTCCTATTTTTGAAGGACACCGAGTAGTTATGCTCAGGCATATATGTCTTGACTATTAATCCACCAACTGTAATTTCTTTAGATGAAAAAATGTGGAATGGACAGTTGATTTTCACACACTTTGTCCTCACCTCATCCGTAGTGTTCCTAACTAGTTTTATCTCCCTTCTTTCTTGAATTGTAAACTTAACAAGTGCATCTCTGAATTGTTTTGCACTCTTTAAACGCATACGCAAGCTGAATCTGACCTTCTCACCTTTTGGTTTAAAATTAACATACTTTGACTTCCTTCTACTTCCATGCTCATCATCTTCATCCTCAGCATTAAGAGCACTATAATCATCACTTGATTCAAAATAATTTGTCAAATTTCCTTCACTCTCACTGTCACCCGATTCCAATCCTTCATCTATAATAATAGTGGGTTCATTTATGTTAACTTCAGGCCTATTCTGTTTCTTCCTTGCTGTAAATTCCTTCACTGTATTCCTAGACTCAATAAGCTCTTCATCATCATCAAACATGCCCTCACACAACACTATTTCTTTATCTTCATCTCTGCATTCTTCAAGGTCAAGCTCCTCATCTGCATTCCCATATCTGCTTGCCCCTTCAACTCTGACTTCAACAAATCTATCAGTTTCATCAACCTCACCTCCTTTTTCAACCCACTATTCCTTGATTCAGTATTTACCCAGCCTCAATTTAGTTAACCCACCAATTTACTAAAAATATTTGCCACATTACTCTTAATAGGGTTTGCACATGTTGCCTTTATTGAAGATGCTGCTAACTTTTGGTTGGATTCTACATAAGCAGCATTAGCAGCAGCTACACATGCTATAGAATCATTTGTTGACTCATTGACCACATCTTTTTCACATATAAGGTCATAAATACCCCCAATATCCTTATAAATCCTATCATAGTCCTTCATTAAGTTGTGTTCAGTATATACCTCTGCTGAGTTGTGCTCTTTCACTACTTTTATCATTTCTTCAACTGACATTTCATATAAAAGTCTCAACCCACTAGCTAAAGGTGTACCTGGCATTCTAAAATGCAGCTTTCTTATATTTTAAACCTCATCACTTCTTTAATAGCTTTCTTAAACCCTTCCAAATTAAAAAACTTAACATCTACTTCAATAGTGTACTCATTTCCTCCCACATATATCTTTTCACTACCTCCTAAATCACTAATCAAAATGCTAGCGCAAAATAAATCAATGTACTATCTGTATGAAAGAAAACAAACAAGAAAATATACAATAAGTTATTTTATTAACCTAGAAATTACAAAAACCCTAGATGTGAGAAACATAAAATAATATCAAATATAGCTATTAGAAGCATACTAAACTAAACTAAAACTACTTAAACTAGCTTGTTAAAAAAAAAAGAAACACATTCACAAATACATTATCGAAGACATACCTTTTCATGGTTACATTACTCTCTGCCAATTTCGAATCCCTAGCTCAATGTAAGTGTTGTTACTAACTGATTAGCAGACTGTGCTTTTATCTTTGAATGGTTAGAATGAGGAGGTAAGAAGAAGTAGGTAATTCTTAATTAATTTCAACTCATTTTTATTTAATTTTATTACTTTTACTTGGACAAAGAGTGTGGTTTTTTTGTCATTTCATCCCTACTTTACTGTCATGTGCGATTTGCGTGCTTTCTTCACACCAGCTTAGCCGTCCACGTCAACGACCATGTGGGCCCTACAAATTAACATTTTATTGTTTACCTGAAACAACATCAACTTGTAATTTTTTAACAGGTTCACACACTTAATTGTAACTAATGAAAGTTGGGACACTCAATTATAATTTTTTGAAAAGTTCAGACACCAAATTAGTCAATATTTCAACATTTTATTACGTGATCATAGATAATAAAAAATGTATTAACAATGTAAAAAAAATTCAAATAATAATGTACCTAATATATATTTTTTCAATGAAAATCTAATAGACTATAAACTATAAAAAAAAAATTTCTCTTTTTTATCTCACTTTAAAAAAGATAAATATTTATTAGCATGGATAAAATGGTTGAAATTCAAATTAATAACATAAACATAGTAAAATCTTTATAAATTAATAATTTTAAGATCTCAAAAAAGTATTAATTAAGTGAAAACTTTATATATTTGTTCATTTATTAATTATAGAAATTACACTACAACAAATTTCCTATTTAGTGATGGAAAAATGCGTTACTAAATTGTTTACTGACAAATTTGTGATGGAATTTTTTCAATCAAAATTTTTAATTGTCGCTAATTTTAATAGCATACTGGAAATCTATCACTAATTTTAGTGACAATTTTTTCAATCGGTTACAAAATTAGGACAGATTTTTCAATGTATCACTGAATTAATTAGTGATAAAGTATCCATTGTTAAAATTAATGATAGATTGACCATCACTAATTATATAAATTTTTTTATTTCTTATCAATATAAAATTTATAATTAATATTAAATATTGTATAAAATTCAAAAAATACATTTTGTAAATCCAAAAAGTTGATACGACAAATAGATTAAAAAAATTAAATAGTATAAAAATTACAAAATTCGATACAATAAATATTAAAATTACAAAATTCGATACAATAAATATTAAAATTACAATTTTCAATCTTAATTATCCCATGGATAACCTTTAACTCCATTTGATTCTTAACTGCACCATATTTAAATAGTTATCTGTAAATTAAAAAATCCTATTAAAAAAGTACAAATTACATGTATAATATGTACTTTTACAAAATTTATTTATTTTCTTACTAAACAAAATTTATAATTGTATATTTTAAATATCTTGCACATTATTGAATATAGTACATTATTTTATTTTATGCACATTTAACTAAATAAAATTTATTTAAATAAATAAATTTATAATATAATATATTAATTTTATTAAAAAATATATAACACTTGCTTATATTTAAAAAAATTATAGAGTTAAATGTACTTAAGATACCAAAATGTTCACTTTATTACAATTTGGGTACTAACTTTCAATAATTTCTTTTTTGTTACCAAACTTCTATTTAGATTTCAATATTCTAGTTAGAACAATTGCTACATTATTTTTCACCTCATCTAAACTAATATAGGATTAATGTATATGTGGTTAGCAAACTTCAAATTTACTTCAAATTGGGTATTCAATTTTAATTTGTACCTTTCTAATACAAGACATTCTATTGAAATTAAATTTATAACTTAATCAATCCTAATTCTATAAATAATTAATTTATTGTAATCATATAAATGTTTAACTTTTTGATACTTTTAATATATATGTGATTTTTTTGAGGAAAACAAAATTGTATTAACCAAGAGCTGCTATGTCAGCAGATACAAAGCAAGAAATTAAAGGAGGGAAGTCCTCTAAAAAGACACAATCAACATCTCAACATCTAAAGTGGAAGCCTACTTTACTAAATGATGAGCAACTAAATTGTCTTTCATGTTAACATGAGAGAACGAAAAAACATCAAAATTCTGACTAAATGCGCAACATCTTTTTAAACTATTCTGCTGCTGAACATTATTCCTTGGCAACCATGAGGCCATAACATAAAGCATGAAGCTCCGCTACTTCACTATTATCTAGATAATGATAAGCATCGGCTGTTATGTATTGTTATATTTGTTATCTTTGTTATACTGTTTGTTAGTTTTCTCACGTGTACAGTATATATACCTTTGTAATTAGTTCTGTTTATTATTGAATACAAGAGATACAAACTCTAAACTTTCAGACTTTGAACTTGGTATCAGAGCTGGTACATTCTATCAATGGCAACTTCTTCTTCTTCAACCTCCAATACCTCATCTATCTCCATGCCTATTCCTCCCATTCTCCCCTCTGCAAATTATTCTCCAAATACACTATCCCATATAGAACAATACTTTTCTATCAAATGAAATTCTAAAAACTATATTCCTTGGAAACTCGAATTTACACCTCTTCTAAATTTTTATAATCTTCATGGAGTTTTAGATGGAACTACTCCTCCACCATCAAAGGAAATCCAAAACTCTTCAACCAATCAACTTGAGCTCAACCCAGAATATGTATGCTACTTCAGTAAGGATCAACTTCTATTTTCGCGGCTGCTGTCTTCTATTTTAGAGGAAATATATCCTCATTTAATTGGATTGTCATCATCTACCAAGGTCTGGAATGCGCTTGCATCAGCATTTGTACAGTTAGCCCTGCCCAAAGAATGCAGTTACACATCGAGCTGCATAATATCTCCAAAGATGATAAAACTATTTTGGAATTTTTATATAAAGCGAAAGCTGTTACAGATTCATTGGCTATTGCTGGTCAGCCAATATCAAGTGTTGAGTTCAACTCCATTGTTTTCCATAAGCTTGGTACAGATTACAACGGAATCATCGCTGCTCTTCAACAATGATCAGAACCGCCAAAATTTCATGACCTTTATGGTCAATTAGTGGCCCATGAACTTTTATTGCAAGCTTAGTAGCCTCAGTTACCTACAACCAATGTGGCTCAATGCTATTCCTATCCTAACACTTGGCAATACTATTCTGATTCTTGCTCAAACAATCGGGTGCAACAATTTTCATGACGTGGTGGCCATCAGTTCACACGAGGTTCTTGCAGTAGAGGATGCAGGAATGGCACTTACCCATCTTCGACTGGTAGCTGCTAGATTTGTGGATATACCAATCACATAGCCATCTCTTGTAGGTGACGATATGAGTTTGATTACAGTGTTCGCTCTAAAAAAGGGTGATTCTGTGATACTTCAAAGTGAGGTACACCCATCATAGATTTAGTGATTCACACAAGTAGGGTTTTACATTACAGTTGTGACATACCATATATAGTAAGAGTCCTATTCCTATACAACAAAGGAAATTTCTATACTCTATTACCCGGGCAAGGGTAGTAATGCCCAGATTGTTACGCAAATTACAAAAAGATGTAGTTAAAATACTCTTTATAAAAATATCAGCAATTTGCTCTTGAGCTGCAACATGACAAACAAGAATGTCTCCTCAGTGGACCCTTTCACGAACAAAATGCAAGTTGACCTCCAAATGCTTGGTTTGAGCATGGTTAATTAGATTAGTAGCAAGATAAGTGGCTGAGACATTGTCACAAAACACTCCAATAGGCAAATGTGGAGTAATGTTTAAGTCTGTCAAGACAGACCTCAACCAACATATTTCCGCAACAACAGTTGCTAGTGCTCGATACTTGAACTCAGCACTACTTCGTGAAACAATATGTTGCTTTTTTGCACACTAAGATACTAGTGTTGTGCCTAAAAACATACAAAAGCCTGTTGTGGAGTGTCTAGTGTCCGAGTAGCTAGCCCAATTGGCATCACTGTATACAACCATTGCATCCAAAGATGTTTTTCGGATGGGTAAACCATAAGCAATAGTGGCATGAACATAAAGAAGAATGTGTTTAACCAACTGCCAATGAGACTCCTTAAGAGCACGCATATACTGACAAACCAAATTCATAGCATAACTCAAGTCAGGCCAAGTAAAAGTAAGATGCTGCAGATCTCCAACTATACTCCTATACAATGTAGGATCGAGAAAAGCAGCATTAGTAGTCATTTGTAAGGGTCAACTCGGCAGCGGTGTGGCAACATATTTACAAGAAAGCATACCAGCATGTTCTAGTAAATCAGAAGCATATTTTTGTTGACATAGAAATAAACCATCATGCAAGGATTGCACCTCAATGCCCAAAAAATAATGAAGTTAACCCAAATCAGTCATTCAAAATTCTTTCTTCAAGGATCCAATTAAATCATCCAAAAGAGTAGGGGAAAAGGCAGTGATAATAATATAATCAACATATAACAACAAAACAACCATACCAATCGATGATGAATAGACAAACATGGAGTAGTTAGACTTACTGCTTTGAAAACCAATCTTACGCAAAAAGGTAGTGAGCTAATCAAACCATGCTCTTGGAGCCTGTTTCAAGCCATAAAGAGCACGATTAAGACGACAAACATGGTTAGGATGCACATAACTCACATAGCCTGGGGGTTGACTCATGAACATGGTCCCATTTAATTGACCATGTAAAAAGGCATTCTTCACATCCAATTGATGAATCGACCAACCTTTCCTAACCGCCATTGTAAGAACCATTCTAATAATTACTGGCTTTACAATGGGACTAAATGTCTCATCATAATCCACGCCTGGGCATTGATCGAAACCTTATGCCACCAA
Organism: Mallotus repandus; assembly: GCA_949671775.1. Lineage (NCBI taxonomy): Eukaryota > Viridiplantae > Streptophyta > Magnoliopsida > Malpighiales > Euphorbiaceae > Mallotus > Mallotus repandus. The sequence continues at coordinate 9,717 of CATIWM010206194.1, read as the reverse complement.
CCGAGCCTTATGGCGTTCAATAGAGCTATTAGCTCTTTGCTTCACCTGATATACCCATTCGCATCCAATTACATTAGCATTATGTGGTTTCAGAACCAGATTCCACATATTGTTGGACATAAGTGCTACATATTCCTCACTATTTTTATTTTTCAGCATTGTTGTTTCATTACAGAAGCAAAAGTTCTTTGTTCATGAAAGAGTGTGTTGAGTCATTAGGTTTGTAGGATAGATAGAAGTGATAAAATTTTCGTAGGCTTACGGGTACCATCTTTATTTCTTGTGATTATAGGATGCAGGTTTGGATTTGTTGGAGCTGAAAGAGTAGGATTATCTAATTGTTTATGTGCTTGAATTATTAGTGATATGGTGCAGTCAAGTAGATTGGAAAGTTTATCTAGTATAGGTCATGACAAAGAAGTAGTGGAAGTAGAGGAGATGGAGTGATAAGCGAAGGTGATGAGAGAGAAGGATTGGTATTTGGAAGAGTAGGTGTATTGGTTAAGGATTGGGTTGATGAGAGAGATGAAGGTTCATGAAAAGAGAAAGACTGTTGTGTAATTGAAGGAAAATGTCCAATTAAAGAATGAACTAAGACCTAATTTGGTAGTGAACGCTAGTAAAGCAGTATGAATTAACTTGGAATAAGGAAACTCGTCCTCAACGAAGGTGACATGTCTGGATGTGTAAACTTTCCCAGTCTCTAGATCATAGCAACAATAACCTTTCATATAAGTAGCATAGCCAATAAAAAGGCATCTTCGAGATTGAGGGGCTAATTTGTGAGGAATTGGATTTGTTATATGAGCATAGTAGAAACACCCAAACACTCGAATCCCTGCAACATCAGGCTTCCTACAAAATAACATCTCATAAGGAACATTAAACTTAAGTGCAGCATGTGGAATCTAATTTATAACATATACAATAGTATGCAATGCTTTAACCCAAAATTATGGTGGCAATTGAGCTTAAAACAACATTGATCTAATTGTATTTAATAATGTGTGATGCATACACTTAGCCATGCCATTTTGTTGTGGCGTTTGAGGACAAGAAATTCATGGAATAATACCACTATCATGAAATAGTTTCTGAAACTTTTGATTCATAAACTCACCACCACCATCACACTAGAATTATTTAATAGAGATGAAAAACAGATTTTCAAATTCCTTTTTAAATTGGACAAATTTAGCAAAGACTTCACTTTTGTTTTTCAAAGGATAAACCCAATAATATTTTATATAACCATCCAAAAACAAAACATAATAATGATATCCAGAAAAAGAAGAGCCAGGAGATTGCCAGACATCAGAATGAATAATAGAAAGAGGACAAGTGGCATTATTTATTGAATCTAAAAAGGAAAGTTTGATGTGATTGCCAAGTTGACAAGCATTACAATGAAAATCTAATGTATGAAATAAACTATGAAGAAACTTAGATAAAATAGAAGATCCTGGATGTCCTAATCTTCTATACCACAATGATGAGGGAACTTTCGAAGAAATAAAAGGCTTGAGGTTAGCAGGCTTTAGTTGGATAGGTGAACAGTGGATAAAGAGGACCACGACTACTGCAACTATAAAGTGTTGTCTATGTTGCTTGTTCCTTCACAGATAAACCAAAAGAATTAAAGTTCATATCACATTTATTATCATGAGTAAAACGACGAACAGAGACAAGATTTTTTATGATAGGAGGAACAATAAGAACTTTATTTAGCAAAAACTTTGAATTAGACCCAATAATTGCCTTTTGTCCAATATGAGTGATAGGAAGTTGATAACCATTTCCAACCATAAAAGTGTCAATACTAGTGTATGGAACAAATGAATTAAAATTAACTGTGGAGTTTGTCATATGGTGGGTAGCACTAGTATCAGCAAGCCATGTGGAAACAATTTGAGTTGGTTCTTGCATATGATTCCAGTATATGGCTGTCTATCACTAAAGTTTGATAAGAGCTTGTGATGAGGATAGTTCCTTGCCATATGATAATAGCCATCACACAACTAACATTGAATGGGACTTTCTCCAAGTATTGATTCAGCTGAATGAGACTATGAAGGAGCATAGGAAATTTGCGAACCATTGCACCATGGTTGTATTGGAGAATAATTGCTGTAAGAATTATTTCTGCCATGAAATTAAGAACTAGAATGTCCACGTCCTCCATTATTAAAAGAAGGTCTGTATCCTTGATTTCTTCCACCAGAATAATTATTTTGCCACCCCCCTTGTCGTCTACCACATGAGTTATTTTGTAAGGAATCGATTACATGCACCAGATTGAGTGGAAGCATGGTGTGAACACAAATCTGGTTAGAGTTAATTTCAAAAATTTTCTCTAACATGCAACCCTTGCATGAAGGCAAGAATTCCAAATATGCCAATATCAAATCACATAAATTTACACAACTAAAATGCATTCAAAGTGGATAAAATTTAACAAAACGCATAGATTCACAAATCAACCAAAAACATATAGACCTACATCTAGAGTTAGTAACTCTTACAAACTCCAAATGTCGATAGCACGCTCGATCAGCTTTAGGAAATGGTTTATGCAAATCTATAAGCTTGTAGCTCCCTAAATGTGAAGCCTCTAGCTTGAAACACAAAAGTGGCACTGGAATGGCTATGGATGATGCAAAATAAGCTTGTGAACTCTCTATAGTATTTATAATTTGATTATCCAAACTAGTAAAGATGACAAATATCAATTTGGTCCTTAAACTTAATATCACATATTAAATTAAGTTCAAATTAATATTTAATAGTCCTAACCTTTGAATTAGATTTTGGGATATGCTAGATACCCACACAAGCAAAAATCCAATTCAATTAATTTAATTAATTAATTAAACAATTTAATTAATAATCAAATTAATAGTTATCATTATCGGTGCTACTTTTATGTGTGTGACTTACTAGGTTCAAGTCCAAATGGCAATGGAAATAAATAATATTAACTCTTAATATAATTGGAAACTCTTTCCAAGCTAAATGTAAAAATATCAATTAATCACACTTAGTTTCCATAAGTCGTGAGTGACCCCCAGCATAGATGCCACGACTACTAAATTGGAAATGAATGCTATCCGCAGATTCACATAAACCATAGAACATAATTACCAAGCACTCATGTCCCTTCATTTTAAGATCCCGACATCAGCTAGAGTCATGGTCACTCAAACTCTAATTGCCTCAATCATATAACCTCATCCTCAGTTCAATTCTCGATAAAACATGACTTCTACTAGAAACACTTTCTAGCACTGAAACTCTTTTCAGATAAGTCAAGTTTGACCTGGCTAGGTACTTATTAATCAAGAATAACTTAGATAGCATAGGATCTTATCCCGGACTATATGCACCATTATGTCCAAGATAGTGATTATTGTCAAAAGTAAATTTCCATGCAATCACTTATCTTTCATCACAATTCGATCCACCCATCACATGAGTATCCACATGTCTATTCTGATATCTCATATCAAGTAGAATGAGACTCACTACCACCCACTATCGATATTACATATTGATCAAGGAAAATAGATAGAGGTGATAGTCTATGGATTAATACCACCCATGTATTAATCCTGTGACTACGAACATTTTATAGCATATGTACTAAAAGAATTTGTCACTCAGATTATCAACTCTTGATAATAAATTCTTTTAACATAATGTTAAAGGATAAATACTCAAATAAATAAATATTTTATATAAATGAATATTTTATTGCCATAGGGATTAAAGTACAATGTCATTTATAGTACAAGAAATGGCACTAGGGCACATCCATACTAATATATTTCCATGCCAACCTCCACGATTATGGTTACCTCTACCTCATGATGCAAAATAAGCTTGTGAACTCTCTATAGTATTTATAATTTGAGCATATTGTAGATGGTTTTCATGAGCTAATAAGAATGATCTTAATTCAGGAAAAGTTGAAAGAGGCTTCTTTACTGACATCACCGTTACAACAATAGAGTATTCTAAAGGTAGATCAACAAGTATTTGCAAGATGATACCATTATCATCATTTAGATGACCAATAGAATATAGAGCACCAGATATAGTTTTCACATGATTTAAATAATCCACCATTGAATGGCTTCCTTTTAAAGATCGATTAAAACTGAGTTTCAATTGAAAGTACTTGGCATTGACATGATCATGAAATAAATTTTCAATCTGACACCATGTCTCATAAATAGATAAAGGATCACCAGGATGCAAAACATGTTTGAGAATTTCAGAAGAAATCGTGGCATGTAACCAAGAGATCACCACATAATCGACTTGTTTCCATGAGAGAAAGGTTGGATTAGCTAAAGTAACACCATTAGAATAAGTAATAGTTGAAGAAGGGTAGACTGAGGTACCATCAATATGGTCATTTACTTGATGACAACGAAGAATATTGGTGAATAAAGTCTTCTAAATAAGATAATTTAAGAAATCAAGAACCTCAGGAATATGATTTTGAATATTGCTAAAATTAAAAATAGTTGTAGAAGATAAGGTTTGAGAATTTATTGTTGAGTTCATTTTGATTGATAATTTTATGGCTCTGATACCATAAAAAAGGGTGATTTTATGATACCTCAAAGTGAGGCACACCCATCATATATAGTGATTCACACAAATAGGGTTTTACATTACAGTTGTGACATACCATAAATAGCAAGAGTCCTATTCTTATATAACAAAGGAAATGTCTATACTCTATTATGCTCTTCACCATTAAAATAACAGCAGCTACCACTATTCCCTTCTCAAGCTAATCTCCTAGTCATGAATGATTCTTCTGATAGCCATTCTCTTGCATCTTTGACTACCTCTTTACCATGGTACCTAGATACAAGTGCTAGTCATCATATAACACCTGATTTGTCTTTAGCTGGCATTTCTAAAGATTATAAGGGTAAGGATAAACTCATGGTTGATAATGGCACTGGACTTTCAATTAAAAATATAAGTTCTAGTACTATTCCCTCTCGATCAAAGTTGCTTAAATTGACTGATGTTTTACATGTACCTACAATTACAAAGCCTTTACTATCAGTGCAAAAGTTCTATCATGATAATATGTGCTTTTTTGAGTTTCATTCTGATCATTGTCTTATTAAAGATTAGGTCACGAGGAAACCTCTTCTTCAAGGGACAACTGAGCTTGGCTTATATCACCTTCAAAGTATTCTTCCCAAGTCCATACAGCTATAAGCTACTACTTTTTATCTCCACATTAGAATAATGGTATACAAGGCTTGGACATCCAAACTACAAGATAGTTCAAGCATTGTTCTCTCAATTTCATTTACCTCGTGTTTCTAATAAGTTACCAGCTAATAAGTGTGAGGCTTGCTGTTTGGGCAGGCTAGATAGATTATCTTTGTCATCTACAAATCATAGAAGTTTTTCCCCTTTACAATGAATTCATACAGATGTATGGGGTTTTGCACTAATTTGTTCATCAAATGGTGATCAGTACTTTGTTTTTTTTATTGATGATTTTCACTATTCACATGGCTTTACCCCATTAAGTACAAGAGTGATGTTTGTGGCACTTTTTGCCAATTTCATGCTATGGTTGAAAAACAATTCAATTGCAAAATTAAATCAATTAATTCTAACTGGGGTGGCAAATACAGATCATTAAATCAATTTTTTTTAAAGATCAAGTCATTGTTCACCGAATATCTTATCCACATACACATTAATAAAATGGAACTATAGAAAGAAAAAGCAGACATGTTGTTGATATTGGTTTAGGTCTTTTGGGACACTATGGAGCACCATTTAAATATTAGCATTTTTCTATTGAGACAACTATTTTTTTAATTAATAGAATGCTAAGTTCCTCCTTACATAACAAAATTCCTTATCAAATGTTGTATAATGTTGCTCTAGATTATTTATTTCTGATGGTTTTTGGTTGTGCAATATATCCACTGCTTAGACCCTACAATAAGCATAAATTCTCTTATCGGTCCAAACAGTGTGTTTTTTCTTGGCTATTCTCCTCACCATCTTGGCTATTAGTGTCTTGAAAAGGATACAGGCAAAATCTATATTGCTAGGTATGTACAATTTGATGAAGCTACCAAACCCAATAGGTACACGGTACTACTCATCCCTAGCAATATAGATTTTGCCCTAGCATAACGTATAGATTTTGCCTTAGCACAACCCAACAGGTACACAGTTTATGTTGTATGGCTTGTACCAAACCCAACAGGTACACGATACTCATCCTTATTATAACATATAGATTTTGCCCATATACGGTACTCATCCCTGGCTATTCTCCTCACCATCCCTAGCAATATAGATCAATGCATAACGTCTCCCAAAACCAACTCTATCTTATCTCCTTCATCCACCAAACCCAACTCATCCCCTTCTCCAACGCAATAAGCCTCCTCTATTAAACCTTTTGAAGATCAATCATCCTTACCTCCCTAACATACCCATCATATGTAATTGAGACCATCTATATACATATGCAAACCTACAATATACCATACCACATCGGTCTCTTCTCATACTTTTCCTACTGAACCCACACCATTTAAACAAGCTTCTCCATCCATTGAATGGGTACAAGCCATGCAACATGAACTTAAAGCCCTATATCGCACTAATACTTGGGATTTAGTGCTAAAGCCTTCTAATGCTAACATTATTAGCAATCAATGGGTTTATAAAATTAAAAGGCATGCGGATGGTACTATTGAACACTTTAAGACATGCCTTGTTGCCAAAGGCTATACTCAGGAATATGGCCTAGATTGCACAGATAATTTCAGTCATGTTGTCAAGCCTATGACAATTCAAGCAGTTCTTTCACTTATAGTTAGTAATGGGTGGCTTCTACGTTAACTAGAAGTAAGTAATGCCTTTTTATATGGCAAACTTGAAGAAACTGTTTACATGTCTCAATCACAGGGCTTTTTTCATCCTTATCATCCAAATTATATTTGCCACCTTAAAAACTCCTTGTATGGCCTAAAATAGGTGCCTCGAGCTTGGTTTCATTGCCTTAGTACTTTTCTTTCCACTATTAGCTTTGAGGGTTCTTAAGTAGACTTATCTTTTTTTTCTCTACAAACATGGCACCTTGACATTTTTTACTTGTTTATGTTGATGATGTCATTATCACAGGCAATGACAATAAAATGGTTGGGTCTATTATTCATAAGCTCTCTCGGGAATTTAAACAACGTGATTTAGGGAAGCTTCATTTTTTCCTTAGCCTGGAGGTTCATTACTGATTAAATGGACTTGTGCTCAACCAATAATCATACATTTGTGATCTCTTCTAGAAATCAGATATGATTCGGTCAAAGCCCATTGCCACTCCTATTGCTACAGGATAATCACTTTCTCTTTATGATGGTGTTGCTCTTTCTCCTTTAAATGCCAGTAAGTACTGTCAATACCATGACAATCTCTAATATGTAACTCTCACAAGACTTGACTTGACTTTTGTCATAAATAAATTGTACCAATTTATGCATAAGCCAATAGATGTATATTATAAACTCTTGAAGCGGGTTCTTCAATATTTAAATAGTATGCATCTCATGGTTTTTTTTTTGCTCGACACATACCCACTCAGTTGATTGCTTACAGTGACATTAACTGGGCTAGATGTCCTGATGACTGGCACTCCATCAATGTTTTTTCGATTTATTTTTGGTGTAATTTAATTGCTTGAAACTCTAAGAAGCAAAAGATAGTTGCAAGGTCCTCCACTGAGTCTGAATTTAAAACAGTTGTAGATATATGTACTGAATTGAAATGACTTAAAACACTATTTACAGAGCTAGGTGTCCATTTTTCTCATGCTCCTCACATATGGTGCGATAATGTTGGTGCTATTTTTCTCTCTTCTAACCTTTGTTCCATGCTCACGTCTGCCATGTCGAAGTTGATTTTCATTATGTTCGCCATCAGGTGGCTACTAAGCAAATTTTGGTCTTTACATGTTCATCATTAGACGAGTTTACTGACATTCTCACCAAAGCATTTCTTAAACAGTAGTATCATCATCTTCGAGACAAGCTTCAGCTTGGTTCCTTATCATCATTAGCTTACGAGGGCATGTCAAGATAATGATTACCATTAGTTGTTAAGTATTGTTATATTTGTTATCTCTGTTAGTTAGTTTTCTCACGTGTACAATATATATACCTTTGAAATTGGTTTTGTTTATTATTACATACAAGAGATACAAACTCTAAACTTTTAAACTTTGAACTACTATGAAGACCAGATAACCCTCTTTTCCTAGCGGACAGAAGAATCAATCCTACAGAGTCCCTAATGACATTGCTAGAGCCAACTAAATGACCGTCTAATGGCACTGCTACATCACAATTCAACTTAAAAGTCCCATCTATAGGTTGTCTCGATTTATCAATTTGAGAAACAGGTTTCAAAGAAACCTTAATCAAATGCAGAGACTGTCTGTAAAAAGCAAAAAAGTTAGCAGTTTTTCGACCAACCTCTATAGTAAAAGCCACTTGAGATCCACTTTTGTTTATTTCCTCTTTTGTACCTTTTGTTTAAAAATTTCCACTTATACTATATGAGATTCTTGCAAAGTATTTTTTTTGAATATTTTAAACAAAAGATACTTTTAAAATAATAAGTTCATATGATTTAAGTATTAATGAACCGCATAATAAATGGTAGCCATTTTCTTTTAAATCTACAACAACAGGATTTGAACTTGCATTTCAGGATGCTCTTAGAGAGGAGTTACCACTTGACTACTCCCTCACAGGCTACTTTTAAAATAATTTTAAGATAACTCTATCATTTTAAAATTTATAAATTAACAAAGAAACTACATATATAATATAATCTTACCTTTAGATGCAAATATTTAATTGAAATTTAAAATTTAAAATATTAAATTTTAAATATAAAAATTTCAAAAATATAATTTTAGAGTATTTGAAATATTTTTGAATTAACTTTTAAAATTTTTATTTCAAAATTTCCCTCAATTCAAATTTATATAATTACAAATAAAAAAAATTGAATCAAATCCCAAATATATGACCAAATTCTTTTACTTCCAAAACATTAATAACATTTAAAAATGGTATGATATGAATATAATTAATACTTTTCTTCGGGTCTTAAATTTAATATCACAGGTTTCTTTCTTATTTTAAAAGATCATTATAAATTGATAACATACAAATTTATAAAAAAAAATTGCTAAATGGCAAAACTTTTACTAGCATAAAAGGATACATTAAATGTTTATTTTTATTTTTATTTTTAAGATAGTTTCGTAGTCATAACATTAAGATAGTTTCGTAGTCATTAAGATTCGTAGTCATTAACATTAAGATTCGTAGTCATTAATAACATTAAATGTTTATTTTTATTTTTATTTTTAAGATAGTTTCGTAGTCATAAAAATTCTTTTAAGTGATAAATATATCCTCATATGTGACGCCCCTCCCCTGCAACACTTCATCAGAATACCCCATCCGATGGTGATGCCGTCATAGAGGAGTATTACCTGAAGACTAACCTATCTATTTAGTATGAAGGTATATATACATTCATAAAGGCACTTGTGTTGAGAATGACATAATAATTCAATATAATAGCTAACTCCAACATAATTTAGAGATGGTAAGTAGCACTGGATTTCATAACTTAACATATATA
>CATIWM010206153.1:0-16146 GCA_949671775.1 Mallotus repandus | reverse complement strand
TTCTACTCCTTTATTTATTTGTTTTAATTTGTAATTTCATTATTACATGTCCTTTTTGATATTGCTTATGCTTTATCTTGTCAATTACATTAAGTTTTTTTAATTTATTTTTATGTTTAAATTGTATTCCATTTGCTGCCAACAATGACAAATCAACTAGAAATCAACCACAAATATACCAAAAGTTGTTTTTGCTCTTTTAATGGGTAATTAATCTTTTATGATTAATAAAATGGTATCTCTTGTACATGTTTCTATATTTCTTTTTCAACAAATAAATTGAAGCTTATTTTTACTAGTTTTACTTAAATGTGGAATTTTGCATTTTCATTAATAAAAATTTATCATTTTTCATGGTAAGTTTAATTTTGGCTCTCTTTTTAAATAAAATTAATATATTTCATGTTTCTATTCATGTTTTTTGTTGTGTTTCTTTGTCAATCCCAAACATCATTCAAATGGAATATATGGATCACAATTTCTCTTTTTCATTAGTTTTTCTAAATATAATAATTTAATTATGTGAGCAATAATTCATAATGTGAGAATGTCCATCCAAGGTATAAGATTCACATGTTGAGGCATAACTTAATGGAAACTCATGTTGGGAATTAATGGTTCATGTAATTAATCAAATGATAGTTTTAAATGTTTTTCCAAAAATCTTTTTTATTTTAAGCTCATTTTCAAATATCTTTTATTTATTTTGGCTTTTTAAGCTATTTTTCTATTTAAAATTCCTAAAAAATATCTATTTTTATTCCTTTTGAAGCCAAATACATTTTTAAAGCATTTTATTACTTTATTTTGATTTATAGAGTTATTTTCTTTCATTTTTCAAATAAAATGTTTTTATTGCCCCAAAACTCGGAATATGGAGCAATCATGGAGACGATATTTGCAAAATAAGTTAGCCATTCTCATCTTTCTTCTCTTTAAATCACTTTAATTTATTTCTTTTTATTGCTTATATTTATTTTTCATATTTCTTATTTAGTATGCATATACATGTCCATAACATAAATTTGCAATAATTGTCATGCCATGGGTTAATTGTTTTTCTTTTTATTGTTTTATTTGCATTTTAATGATTTGCTTGCATGTTTATCATGCATTACGCCATGCTTGTATGATATTATCACAACAAGTCGATTTACTATGTTTATATGCTTTCTTAATTTTCATGTTTATAATTCTATGCCATGTTTGATAGATGTGAGCCATAATATGTACATTAATTTAGTATCGTTCTATCATTATGATATATATTGCCATATTCAAGCATTATTTTACCAACATCTTTTGTGCTTATGTGTATATATTGTCTACATTTGCATGTAGAAGTTGATGTATAATAGTATATAATTCTTGGAAGCACTATTCATAAAGTAAGGTCGGCAATGCTCAACATCCGGGCGGTATGGAGATGTCTCGAACAAAAGAGCCCTATCCTACTGACATCAAAATCTGAACCCAATGCTTTATCCAATGGGCGAATGCGATTCCAAGCAACGGATCTGAGTTTGCCTAAGTCCCTAAAACGGATAATTTCTCAGGTGATACCGAGTGGTGACTCCCTTTTCTCCTACTTGAGTGAAGGGTTGTAAGTGCATTTATGCTATCCCTAAGCTCTTTTAGTACTCCCCTCAGTACCCTCTTTTTTCCCGTAATAAGGAAAAAGGATCAGTGATCCAAAGAGTGACGAGTCAGTACCGCTAGCGTTAACAATGGCGACTGCACAAGGGATTAAGATCTCGAACCCGAAGTTTGTACTTTGCTTCCAATTATATATACTTTTATAAACCAACTTGCATCATGACACTTTTCACACGTACACAAGCCTACTAAACCCAATGGTGTCAAATTATGATTCACCATGACCCCACTCGACTCATGGGTTGATTAGTTTGACATTATCACCTTTAGACTTAACTTGGTTAAAGAGATCATATTGGGCTCATCTAACCAGAGTCTGTAACCCAAGTCCTAAAGGGGGATAGTTTTCTTTCAAGTTTGCAAAATATGTCTGGCCCCTCTGACCTTGGCTTATAACTCAAGTCCATAATGTAGGCCATCTCGCTAAAACTTTTACCCTGACTTACCCATGTAGTGGCCCTAGAAACATCCATTAGGATTCTACCCTATCTTGTATGTGTTTGTTGATTTGTGTCCATATGTTGTGCTTTGGTTTAGATTGAGTCCTTGGTGACATGTATATCTTATACTGTGCTGACTAAGAATCAAGTTATCCTTTTTAGACTTTATATACCCATTTCAACTTGAAAGGTCCATGCGAACAAAGTCAATCTATCATGACACATTTGTTACAAATTGTTTGCTTCTTATGACCCAAAATGGTTTACACCATTTAGGTCATATGTCTCAAACATTATGACTCTTATGGTAATGACAGTATGACTAATTTGCTAAACCTCAAGGTCTAAGTCGGTATGTCTTGTCTGAACAGTATAAACTTAAGATATCTTAATAACCTAACCCTAATTATGGGGACACTACATCTATAAGGTTATTCTAATATCTCGTGTTTTCATTAACTTGAATCTAATCATTAGAGTATAACTTATACATATTACCAATGGTCCTTTAATATCTTAACCCATGTAACCCTATGGAACAATATTTTAAACTTTATATATCCAAATAAACTAGTATGGAACTTATTATGATACAACCCAATGTACATAATAAGCTAATTTGTAGTTTATATCTATGATTTATTTGGATGAATAAGGATTAAAATCTTAAATTTGTTATATCCTTATAACCAAATACAGTTATCTTCATATCACGATGTCACTCCAAAGGATTATTTGGATTAATATATTAAAATACCATTAAACTCTGTCCAAATCAAATCATGCACGTAAACATAAATTATCCTTATTTGTTAACTTTTCATTTTCAAGAGTCCCAAGCCAATTTATCCCCTGTTGATGTTCTGGTAAGCCCCACCTAGGAAAGAAAATGAATAACCACCTATGTGGGAGAGATAAGGTTGAAAGGGACTCTATTTGCTCTTGTATATCTTATTTATGACTTTTTGCATTGCATAAATATTTGCATTCATGCATTCATTCATGCATTATCATAATGCATGGATACATCTTGATACATGTACAATTATTATAGGTAATCCCCGAAGTGACTCAACACCATAGTTTAGTTGGAGGAGAGAAAAAGGCAGACTAGTCAAGTTTGTTATGGAAGGTTCATCACAGCCTAATCTGGGTTAGGGTGAATGAGTATATTCAGAATAATCTGGGTCAATTACTACAAGCTACTAAGGAAACTGAAAGACCTTCTTATAGTGCAGTACCACCTCTTCCACATCAAGGAGAGGTTACTGAAGAAGAGGTTATTGTGGTTGATGGTGCACCTCTGACTAAAAATTAGATTAAGGCTTATGAGGCTTAGAAGACATAGTATAAAGGAAAAGCACCACTTATGGCTAATCCAATTGATAAGGAAAAGAAAGTAATGATGGGAGAGTATTCTCAGATTACTAAACAACTTCAAAAGCTACAAACTCAAGTGAAGCAGGCATCCACAGGATTTGACATTAATGAATTATGTGCATTTGGGAATCTTAATCTCCCACCTAAGTTCAAGATGTGCGAAGTGACTAAGTTTTCTGGCATTGGTGATCCGAAGTTGCATCTTCAACGCTACAAAGCCATGATGTCCATTATTCTAGGATTCATAGATGATCGGGTTTGTTCTCATTTTCTTTACAAGGTTAAGCTCTTACATGGTACCTTCGGCTTGATAACACTGTGAAACAAAATTGGAAGGAAGTTGTGAACCAGTTTCTTAAACAATATTCCTACAACACTTAGATTGAAGTTTCTTTGTTGGATCTACAGATTTTGGCTCAAAGGTCAAATAAATCCTTTGTTGATTACATCACAAGGTTCAGAGAGAAGGCTGCTTGTATGAGAAATAGGCTGGATGAAATTTATCAAGTCAAAATTGTATGGGAAAATGCTCAAGACTCTATCAGACAAGAAATCGGGTTTATGAGTATGAGATCATTTATAGATTTGTATTTTTCTAGGGTTCAAGCTGAGAGAATTGCTAGATTCAGAAAACCTACACAAGTTTAGAAGAAGGGAACTCTGTCTTTATATGCTCCAAAAGCAGCAATTGCTAGATCTTCTCCTGTTTTAGCAAATATAAAGCCAAGATAGTTTTCCAAATTTTTTGTGTCATTGTCTAAAGTATTTGAAAGACTGTGCAAGAGTAGGATTATAAAGCCAATGGAACGAAGGTCGTTACCAAATACTATTTCACCTAACCACAACCCAAAAGAATTCTACAAGTACCATCAGCAAGTGGGACATAACTCTGACAATTGTTTCAGACTTAAACACGCAATTCAAGACCTCATTGACCAAGGAAATATTTTAAATCCAGAACACACTAAGCCTGCACAAGAGATAAAGACAGTGATGATGTTAGAAGAAGAGTGTTTCAATGGAGAGTTTCTAATGAAGCATTTTAAGTTGGTCAATAGCAGAAAAAGGGCTAGGGAAGAGGAAGATTATCAGAATCTCGATCAGCCAAGTCCTGAATTTGATTATGTTGTTACTTACAATCCACCAGTAATCCAAGTTCAATTTGAAGAAGTAATGCCACCAGATTAGGCTTTTCTGGAACAACCAAGTTACCAACAGGTTTGGGATACTCTAAGAGAACCAACATAAAAGTTTGACTATTCAGTAAAGTACTCTAAGCCAGCATTTGTAGACATTCCATTTGACTCAATCATTCCAAGTGGATGGAGTGAAGAATTCGATGACAATGAAGAAATGAACTATTATGCTAATTATGTGGATGATCAAGTTTTCTGGGTTGGAGAAAATTCGAGTAATGTACCCCTAAACTTCTGGGAACTGGTGGAAAGAGAAGATTCCACTAATGAAGATAATTTGCAGTTGGACTTTGCTGACTTGTGGGAATTGTCAAGTGATATTGAGATGGATGATAGTCATGTCACTAGAAGCAAGAAGAACTATCCAGATCCTCCAATACCATAAAAGGATAGGTCACCAATGCCAGATAAAGGAAAATAAAAAGTGGATGAAGATGAAGAAGAGGATACTATTTTGAAGCAATTGAAGTAGACGAAAGACAATGCTAATGTATAGGATTTACTGGTTGCATGAAAGAAGCATAGGGATGCTATGTATAAAGCTCTTGAGAATTTGCTAATTTCTACAGAATCTACTCCCAAAGAGTTGGTAATGTTAGTGGGATTCAAAGGCGGTGCAAAGATTTCTTTTTCTGACAAAGACCTGATAGATTTGGGAAAGAAATATAACAGAGCTTTGTATATCCAAGTTGAAGTGAAAGGTTTTGTGGTACCATGTGTTATGGTTGATGATGGATCATAAATTAATGTCTGTCCTTTCAAAGTTCTTGAAAAGCTGAATATGATAAAGGAAGATCTTATAAAGTTTGATATGGTGGTTAAAGCCTATGACGAGTCCAAGAGAGCTATGGAAGGTACTTTTAAGACAATTGTGAAGACTGGGCCAATTGAGACTGTGGTTGAATTTATTGTACTTGATATCCCAATCATATATAGGTTACTTTTAGGATGACCTTGGTTCCATCCTTTGGAAGGAGTTCCTTCGACTCTCCACCAGAAAATCAAATTCCCTTGTAAAAGAGGTATGATCACTATTATGGCTGGATCTGAAGATGGTTGTTTTGTGGTTTATTTTGATATGGGTGCACCCGAATTTCAAGTTACTGCCATTTTCGATGATTATATGGATTCCAAAGTAGCTATGATGTTGAAGAAATCCAATTTTATACCTGGTATGGGTTTGGGTAAAAATCAGTAAAGAATTGCTTAATTCCCAGATTTTAAGAATCAAATGCATACTCATGGATTGGGTTATTTACCTGAACAAACTCAGAAAGCAAGCAGTCAGACTGAAAATGGAGTGTTTATTTATCTGGGAGGTAAAAGGATTTATATGAAGAAGTATGAAAAGACTAAAGGTTAGGAGATCTTTGATGATGTGGCAAAAAGATCTAAAAGGTTCAAAGAAAGCCAAACTGTGGTTCAAGATGTTGTAGCTACTACGGACACTAGGATTAAGCTTACACCACTTACTATTAGTGTTAAGGACTTTATTTTGAATAATGTTAAACCTATAGTATGTTTAGAAAAGGGTGTTTTTTATGCTGACTATATAATTTCTGATGATGCTTTCTTCTTTAAGTTTAATGCAATAACCTCTTATTTTACTTACTTATTCGATGCTTCTTCTAATGACAATGTGCATACACTTGATCATATCATAAGCATTTCACACTTAAATTCTATTCATATTGAACCATTTAATATAAGTAATACTAAATCACCCAAAGAACTCCAATTGGCAACTAGTCTTTCTTTTGAAGAAAAAAGTGAGCTTGAGAGAATAATAAATAAAGGAAAATAGTATTTGCTTGAAGCTATGATGACATGCTAAAGATACATCATGAAGTGGTAGAGCATTTTGTTCCAACTGATCCTAGAATAAGGCCAATAAAGCATAAATTTAGGAGTATAAGACCTGAATGGGCTCAAAAGATAAAATAATAAGTCAATAAACAGATAGAGGCTGGATTTTTAGAAGAAGTTGATTATCCAAAATGGCTAGCCAATATTGTCCCTGTTCTAAAAAAGGATGGAAGAGTTAGAATGTGTGTTAATTACAGAGATTTGAACAAGGTAACTCTGAAAGATGATTTCCTATTGCCTCATATAGATGTTCTGATAGACTCTACTGTTGGCAAAAAGTATTAAACCTATATGGATGGGATGGTAGGATTTAATTAGATAATGATGGCTGTTATAGACAAAGTTAAAACTACTTTTATCATAGAATGGGGCACCTTTTGTTACAAAGTAATGCCATTTGGATTGAAAAATGCTTGTGCAATATGTCAGAGAGCTATGACAAAAGTTTTAGATATTTGATTCATAAAGAAATGGAAGTGTATGTCGATGATATGGTGGTTAGATCAGAAACTTTTGAAGAACATTGGAAAGATCTAGAGACGTTTATGGAGAGGTTGACAAAGTTCAATGTGAAACTCAACCCAAAAAAGTGTGTTTTTGTAGTGTCTTCATGTCAGCTATTGAGATATGTAGTTAGTTCAAAAGGCATAAAGATTGATCCAAATAAGATCAAGGCAATTCAAGAAATGCCAGCTCCTAAAACAGAAATAGAAATAAGATCTTTTTTAGGTCATCTTTAATACATCGGCAGATTTATCTCTAAAATGTCTTCGATATGTGAGCTAATATTTAGAATATTAAGAAAGGATCATCCCACAATTTGGAATGAATAGTGTCAGATTGCATTTGAAAAAGTTAAATAGTATTTGTTGAATCCTCAAGTATTCAGGACACCACAACCAGGGAATACACTTGTCTTGTATCAATGTGTTTGAAGAATCTACATTAGGAGTAATGCTAACACAAGCAAATGATAGCAGGATAGAATTTGCAATTTATTACTTGAGCAAGAAGCTGCTTCCATGTGAAGAAAAATATAAGATCATTAAGAAAATTTGTCTGGCTATAGTATGGGCAACAAGGAAACTTCAGCACTATTTTTAGTCTTACAAAGTGCAAGTCATTTCAAAGATGGATCCGATGAAATATCTGTATGCTGTGCCTTCATTGGTTGGTAAACTTGGTAGATGGTTGATTTTGCTCTCTGAATTTGATATTGAATACTTGACAAAGAAAGTAATCAAGGGAAGAGCAGTTGTTGAATTTCTAGTACAACAACCGATTAAAGATGATCAAGAGGTTGACATTTCTTTTCCAGATGAAGAAATTGGATTGATTGAAGTACAAGGTTGGAATATGTATTTCAATGGTGCAATGAATCAAAAAGGAGCAAGAATTAGGGTAATCCTAGTTTCACTAAGTGGATATTGGATTCCAATAGCAAAATGATTGGATCTCTCAGTAACTAATAATGTCTCAAAGTATGAAGCTTGTATCTATGGTTTTGAAGCTCTTATTGCAATGGGAATCAAAAGAGTTAAAGTGTTGGGGGATTCTAAGCTGGTTACCTCACATGTCAACAAAGAGTGGGAGGTCAGAGAAGAAAAATTCAAGCCTTATTTGTATTACATTGAGAATCTCAAGAAATACTTTGATGAGGTAGTGTTCATCCACTTAACAAGAAAGAACAATCTAATTACTGATGCTTTAGCAACATTAGCTTCTATTTGGGATAATCCAAAAAGGTTTACTAGTAAGACTAGTAATCTTGATGAAAGCCAAAGCTCCGTGTTTTGAAAATACCCAAGTTCTAGCTGCAGAAGAAGGAAAGAAGCCATGGTATTCAGACATATTGAAACTGATGGAGTATGGTGAATTTCCAAAAAATGCCAATAAGAAAGACAAAATGTTATTGAGATCTCTTGTAAAAAGATTTTTCATTTTCAATGGGGTTTTATACAAGAGGGATAAAGCTCTACATCTCAGATATTTTTCTAAAAAAGAAGCAAAACATATTATGTGGGATATGCATTCAAGGGTATGTGGACCTCACATGAATGGTAAAGAGTTGGCAAGAAAAATCATGAGACAGGGATACTATTGGTTAACAATGGAGCATGATTGTATTCAATTTGTTAGAAGTTTTCATGGGCGCCAGATGCATGGAAATGTTTCTCACATTCCACCTTCAATGCTCCAGACCTTAACTTCTTCATGGCCATTTTCAGTATGAGGAATCGACATAGTGGGCAAAATTGCTCCACCAGCTTCTAATGGGCATGAATTTATAGTTGTGGCAATTGATTATTTCTCAAAATGTGTCGAAGCTGAGTCCTTCAAAAAGCTAGGGGCAAAGCAGATGGATAGATTCATTGAAAAGAACTTGATTTGCAAATATGGTGTGCCTCATCACATTGTAACTAATAATTGTGTACAGTTTCAACTGGAAGTGAGGGATTTGTTACAAAGATATGGGATTGAACATCATAAGTCATCTCTGTATCGACCTCAAGCCAATGGTACAATTGAAGCAGCTAAAAAGAGCATAAAACAAATTCTTTATAAGACTATCAAAACTTATAGTGATTGGTCAGATCAGTTGCCATATGCTTTATGGGGATACAGAACTACAAGTAGAACAGCTATGGGTGCAATGCCTTATTCATTACTATATAGAATGGATGTAGTATTTCCAATAGATATTGAATTGTAGTCATTAAGAGTAATATTGAAAGCAAAAATTCCAAAAGCAAAATGGGCCAGATCCATATATGAAGAGTTGACTCTGTTGGATGAGAAAAGCCTTAGATCGACATTCAATATGCAACTTTATCATAGAAGAATTGCTCAAGCTTTTAACAAGAAAGTTAAAGTCAGCAAGATTCGAGAAGGTGATTTGGTTTTGAAACAAGCTAGACCAATTCCATTTGATCCTAGAGGGAAATTCAAGCCAAATTGGGAAGGCCCATATCTTGTCAAGAAAATACTCCCGAAAGGTGTAATCAGATTATCAGATCTCGAGGGAAATGAATTTACAGAACCTGTGAATTTGGACAAATTGAAGAAGTACTATGTTTAGTCTCCAAGCAGAGTATTAAATAAAAATGAATAAAAAATATAAAAATCAAAATCCTCGCTAAGTCAAAAACCCGAAAGGGCAGCTTAGGCAAAAGTTAGAGGTTCCCGCTAATTCGAAAACTCAAAAAGGGCGGCTTAGGCAAAAATTGGGAAAAAATAAAAAAAAAATTCCCTCTAAAATGAAAACTCGAAAGGCATCTTAGGCAAAAGTATGGGAGATTTGAGAGTTACGTTAGCTAGAAAACTCAAAAGAGTTAGTTAACGTCATTTGAAATTCTTATCGCCAATCCAATTGATCTTTGAGTAATTTTATATCATTTATCCCTTTTATGGTTAAGAATGAGTACATTTAAGTTGATAATGCTTGGGTGTGTGTATTCTTTTCATTAGCTTATGCATTTGAATGTGTATGCGAAATCATGATGTTTGTTTTACAAGCAATAAACATGATTTAACATTTTCTTGTACTCTTTTCTCTTCAATAGCCAAATTTCATTTCTTTTTATTTCATAGTTCATACAATAAAAGCTTACATCTTAACAGCTTTCTAAAGCTTCAAGCTAAATCTAACCCCTAGAATTACTTTCACTACTTCCACTTGCTTCGTTGTGACCTTTTAACCAATCCTTGTACTCTTGAGTGGTTAAGAAGCCTTGATTTCTATGAATGTGGTATAGTGTAACTCTTCTAGGCCATGACTGAGTGACTACTTCGATAAAAGACTTGGTGAGTGCACCAACATTAGGGAAATAAGACATATGAATAGGATGTTCTTTCAACCCTTGTTGTCTTGCAATCCTTGACGGATGATAGAAAGAGCATTGCCTTAATCCAGCAAGAGCTACATAGGTGTGAAAACTCCTTGAGGACGCATCAGAAAAATTCCACCAAGGGCACACCCATTGCACATCCTTCTCACCCAATTCATGCATCCAGGCCACCCATTATTCTTTCTTGTTAAACCTTACCAAAATTCTCATTCTTAAGAAGTGATTAGGCCTATAATTTTTTGAGAGATCATAGGGCATCACTGCCTTCAGCTTCTCCATAAGCCAAGCCTACAAAACACAAACACAAAACCACATTAGAGTGACAAAGTACAAAATTGGTTATCCAAAATGGCAAATCGGTTATTGGTGTCTGAAAACCGGTTGTTCCTGTCTCTTAAACTGGTTATTTAAATGGCGAAACCGGTTGTTGAGACATGAAAATCGGTTGTTCATCTCTGATGCATAAAAATTGACCCTTACCTATAAAATTAATGCACTTCCACCAAACCGAGCATTCCTATTAACCTTAACCTTGTCCAAACCATTCAAAGTCTTTGCTAAAACCACCAGAGCAACCAACGTTGGTGTTAAATTCATCTCAACATTAATTTGATTCAAAATAGACAACACCTTTCCATCCATAAGCCCTAATGTGCTCTTGTCATATTCAAGGAGATAATAGCCAAGAATGATGCTTCCAATGATAGGAATTGGATTGCAAGAGCCAGGATTATCCTAAAGATGATGGATTAAGCCATAAAAAGAGATGAGAGAACTTGAAACAATGCAACCATTATCTGCATTATTGCTCATGCCAAATAGATGATTCATGGCATGTACAACCACTAGGTCTAGATCCAGAATGGCAATCTCTTATTGGGGAGATATTTTGATACCAAAAATTGCTGAGAATTCTTCCAAAGTAGGGCATAACTCCATTTCCCTAAACCTAAACACATGGATTGTGGGATCCTAGAATGTGAGAGCTCCATGAAGAAAGTTATAGTCAAGCTTTAGGTTCATAAAGAACTTGAGATGATGGAGGTTGTATCTTTTGAGGTGTAACCAATCTTCATTTGTAAGAGTATTGATGAAGCTTTGAACAAGAGACTTGGTGTTTTTTATGAGAAAGCTTTAAGAGTGTAGAGAATGCCAAGGGGCAAGGAGATGGGTGCCTTTTACATCATAAGAATATGTATTTTTAGTCAAAATAAAATCCTAGGGTTTCTTTTCACCTTATGGGTAGAGTTTCAATGTACTTTAGTCAAATATTCAATGTGGGGGACCAAAAGATAAGGTTCAATTTTATTGGTTGATAGGACATTGTGGAGGGACCACAAGATGACTAGGATCTTATCCACACCTTTGTCTTTACTAAGGACTAAATTGAAATATTTTGCAAAACTTTTGATCATTTCCTTACCCTTTGTTGAGCCTAAATTCTTGTTCATTACCCTTTACCTTGCTTTTTAAATCATTTTTAGGGTTTTGTTATTAAATTTTTGAGAATAATTCATCATCTCAAAGAAAAGTAGAAAGCAAATTTAACATGCTTCTCTAAATATATTTAGCAAGTGCAACATGTTCAAAATAACATTCTCAAGAACTATAAGTACGAGTTGTACAAGTAAGATAACATGTCCATAACTAGTGACTAACATCCTAGAATCTCAGCAAAGGCATAAAAGATGTAAAAGTTTGGGATACATGTGGGATAAATCGGATACAGACAGAACAAATAAGGAGTCTATCTGGTGCTACGACTCCTAGATAACTGCTTCCTTAAATCTCGGACCTCTTTCTCATAATCAGTCATCCGTCGTTTCATCCGCCTATTCTTAGAAAGGAGCTCCTGCAGTTGAGACACAATGGGAATTAGAGTTTATATAAACATTCACATTTGCACATGCATTCATAAATTCATACTCACACATGCATACATGCATTTATTTATTCATATTTGCATGAATACATTTACTTGTTCATATACATACATGTATACAAGCATTAATAATTGCTTGATTTACTTATCCATATTCATACATACATTGATGGTGTTCATTCATAAGCATATTCATGTGTATATACATATTAATTCTTACCAATGCTTTCTTGTTGACCCTAGAAACAAGATTCCTTACACCATATAATCCTCTCATCAATTTTTCCACTGATGACCTTTTAACCTGCATTAAATATGATCATTATTATTCTTTTATTCACCACTAACACAATTTCAAGATGAAGTTTCAGGTATCTTACATGAGTGGTCTCAACAGGTGTAAATGCAATAGGCTGAGATTCCAAAGTGGGAAGTTCCTCATAAACCTCTGCTTCATGAACAAAATTGAGGACTGGGAATTCTAAATTCACCTCTCGAGTGAAATCCCCAGGGATGAAATCAATGCTATGATGGTAAAATGCAGCCTCACCCTGAGCACTAGACTCCGCACGACCTCTCTTGCGAACATGTAAACTTGAATCAGAAATAGATGCAAAAGACAACATAACACGATGATAATAAAACAATACCTCTGAGCTAGTGGAATGAATCTCGAAAGGTATAGTGCTCGGACCAACTGGGTATACACTGTTAGGCACAACATGCAACAGATGGGTCTGAATAAAATGAGTGTAAGCATGCTCCTCAAAAGGCTCCAAGAACATCTCACATGGAAAGCCTGCCAAAGAAAGCTCCAAATCTCTACCACACATTGTCTTAGCAGAAGTCATAGTAGATGGTGGGAGGCAAGCTACACGTCAACTATCAGAACCAACCCACCAACGCCAAATTTGCTCACTAAGGAACTAGCTCCTACAGAAAAGACCCTCAAGCAGAATATGTTTTATCCATAAAGCACCGACAAACCCAAGCGTGCTAATATCAACTTCGAATGGATCATGATGCAACCGTCAAATAAAGGTAAAAATAAGTAAATAAAGATAAGAATACTAATTATGTTTTCTTTTCTTTGCAGGAACTTACATCATGAAAACTCAAGTTGTTCAAACGGCTTTTATATCAAGACAGATCCTTAGAGGTCCCTCTACGAGCATTCAGGTACCAAGCTCCTCGAGGAATCTCAAGGACATCATCATCCTCATGCTCCATTTATGGTGGGGGAAAGACTCCATACTCATATGCCCAAATTTGTGTAAAATGAAAAAATTGAAAATCAGACATGTAAATAAAGAATCAGAAAAAGCATAGAGGTAGGAAGAATAAGGGTTTACCTCTAGAGCTCTCCACTGAACACTAAGATGGCTATGACCTCGACAAACCTTGTCCAAGCAACCATAAAGATGAGCAAGACCAACACCACCTTAGTTATAGCTACCAATTGCATCCAAGTTATGTAGAGCAGGCAAAAAACACAAATCCACACTACTCTCAATATTACATAAGACATATGAACTAAGAAGAAAAAAAAACACCAGGCAAGCTGGTAAACTTCAACGGCATTAGAGGGTGTCCAATCCTGACAGGCATCATAAATCCTCGAGTACCGGAGCACTACTCCATCATGATAACCAAGTGAAGCAAAAGGATGACCTAATAGTTGTGTGATGTATCTCTCACTCACACTATCCTAACAGGTAGAATACAAACAATAGTTAAAGGGTACTTGTACCCCAAAAAATGGCAAACCAGTGATCAGGTGGAAGTCAACTAGATCGATGGTGATCTCCCCAAAGTTAAAATGAAAGGTGTGTGTGGTGTTTTGCCACCTCTCAATTAGTGCCTAAAGTCTAACTAAGTTTCCAGTATGGCGAGTTTCATATGGGAGGATGGATAGGAAGTTATCAAATCCTATCACTGAGATCCAAATATGAACCGAAATTAGAAGTTCTTCATACCAAGCACATGCTAATCCAATATTTCCATTGCCTCTTATCAGTTCGGCTTTATCTATTTGAAACACCAAAACACCAATAAATCAAGCCCTAGCCAATCACCACCTAAAAAGACCTAAAATTCATCAAAAATTAATGAACAATAGGTTTTGGGTTATGAACAACCGGTTTAGTTGTTCAATAGACAAAACCAGATGTTCATGCTTTGAATCAGCCCAAAAACACAGCCAAAATCTGCTATTGAGGGGGCAAAACCAGTTGTTCATGTGCCAAAATTGCTTGTTCATCATTTTTGGCTGAAAAATTCACCCAAACACATAAAAATCCAACCTAAACACATCCTAAACATCAAACCTAGGCTAAATCATGATCCTATATGCATGGGAACTTGAAATTTCAAAGAAATTGCAAGAAAAACTAACTGAATCTTAGCAAATGTGCTTGTAAAGATCGTAGAGTAATGGAGGAGCCTCTCCTGGAAGCAATTTGATTCTTGGAACTTGTAATCCTCCTCATTTTCTAGCTAAAGGATGCACTAATTTTTGTCCAAATAGTGTCGGAGTTCTCCGTTGTGCCATCTGAAGTTTAAAGGATTTTCAAAGAGTTTTTGGATAAAGTCTTATCTATATAATAGATAAGATATGGATATGGGCAAAATTACAAAAATGCCACTAAAAGTGCAAAAAAGCTTCTGACAAAGCAAAATTTCACTGGTAATTAACTCATTCCTTTTTATTGCATGTTTGCATCATACTTACTCAAAATAAATCTTCCTATTTGGTTTTCTTTCAAAATTACAGTCAGATTACAATCTATTTTCAGCTGTCTTTTCTTGTCTGAAGCCAAGTGTAGGCTAACAAGAATTTCAATCCTATTTGAAGCCCAGTAAAGGCTAACGACAATTTCAATCCTGTCTGAAGCCCTGTAAGCACCCACTGTCAGGATAGTCGAGTATGGATGCAACTAAGGACTCCAATGATGAAAATTTGTTGCAAATAGGTCTCCAGTATTTGAATTTCGAATCTCAAGGCTTAATTGCATTTTTTTAGGACTCAATTATAACATTTTTTAAGGACCTAATTGTAAAGTTTCTAATTCTTTCAAGGGTCATATCGTAATTAAAAGTTAAAAAATCACCGATTGAAATTACATATTTCCGATCAAAAATATGTAATTCCGATCGGAATTACACATTTTCGATCGCAATTATGTATTTCCGACCGGAAATACACAATTCCAGTCGGAATTGCACAATTCTGACTGCTGTGATTTTGATTTTTTTTAATTTTTTTGTGAATTTTGATTGGTAGAAAAATATTTTGAAAATAAAAGATAAAAGATAAAAAAATTTATTCCTGATAATCCATGATTATCAGGTTTTTTTTAGGATCAAAAATTTTTTAAAAAATAAAACATAAAACTTTATCTTCTATGATTCAAATCACATGAGGGGAGGGTTTCCTGAGTTTATAAAAACTCTACGCATTTTAATTTAAGAAAAGGGGGCTCTCTTTTCTGAAAAAAAAGGTTTTAGACACAGATAAAAAAAATCTTCCCATTGTTCTTTACGTTCTCTTACAAAAAAAAAAAAAATAGAGTTCTAAGAAACGCAATAAGCCTAAGATCAAGAAAATCAAATCTGCAGATCCTATTTCTAGACGGTGAATCAAATCAACTCTGAGGAGCAATCAAGACTGCATACATTCTCATCTTCTTCTACTCCTTTCTTTTTAATTATTTGATTTTAATTTTATTTATTTTTCTTTAACTATTAATCTTTTTAGTTTCCAATCGAAAAAATCAATTCCAATTGGAAGTTTAATTTGTTGTGTTTTTTTCTTCTTCTTTTTTTATGGTTTTGTTTTCTTTTTTTGGGTCCAACTTTCATTAACAATTTCTTTATTC
>CATIWM010206075.1:0-18010 GCA_949671775.1 Mallotus repandus | reverse complement strand
ACAAACAGGGTGCAGATCGAAGACGTAGGCATCTGGAGTTCAACGTTGGTGATTTGTGTGGGCAGTCTTGACCAAGGATCATTTCCCTGCTGGTGAGTATAACAAGCTTTCTGCCAAGAAGATTGGTCCAGTGGAGGTGATAGAAAAGATAAACCCTAATGCGTATCGCTTGAAGCTGCCAAGTCATGTTCGTACTGCAGATGTGTTTAATGTGAAGCATCTCATTCCTTTCACTGGTGATTCTTCTGATGATGCTGCTGTGCCAAATTCACGGTCAAATTTTTTGTCACCAGGGGAGAATGATGTGGTCCAGGAGCAAGCTTTGGAGTTCTTGGAAAAATTGGACAAAGTTTAGTAGTGGCAGTTTTGTAAATAAAGTGAAGTTTTGAGTATCAAATTTCAGTGTTTTCGGTGGCTATTTTGGGTGGAAACAGACCACTGATTCCAAGACACTAGCTTTTCTTATGATTCCCCATTGATTTTGGCCAAATTCGCACGTTTGGGCCTTCTAAATGTTGTTTTTCTATTTTAGTGACTTTTCCTATTTTCATTAGGAAGTTTATTTAGGGTTTATTTAGGGTTTTGTTTTGGTATATAAGCTTATTATGCCTTGTTTACTGGCGGCTATCATGATTTTAATAAAATTATAGACTTTTGTCTTTTTTTCTAAATTCTCTATAATTCAATTGAATCAATAAGGATTTGAAGATTGCAAATTGGTATTCTTTGTGAATCAACTATTTATAATTTATTACCTTCCGCTACATCACTAACTAAACCACTGTACCCATCGTATAATCAATTTGTTCTATCTCTTAAAGCACATGATCAAATGATTCCATTGGAGAATGAATCCAATCAAATCAATAATGAACAAGCCTATTACGGTAGGCGTGGTAGAGGTTGTAGCAGTGGAGGTCGCTTTAATTTGAGAGGTTGCGGTTTTGGACCAGCAGCTAGCCAAGGCCAACTAAATCACACTAAAAAGGTGAACAAAAATATGACCACCAAATCTATTTATCGAGGAATCAATCCACCAACATCGTTATCTGCCAAATTTATGGAAAGGAGAATTAACCTGCCATTAAATGTTGGAATCGATTCGATTATTCTTTCCAAGCTAAAGAAGATCTGCCTCAAACATTAGCTGCACTCACTATCAATGATGATCATGACACCACGTTACATGGAGATTCAGGCGCTATCCCTCATATCATGAACAATACCGGTAAAATTTCTAAATTAGTTCCATATCATGGTAATGAATCCCTATATGTAGGTAATGGAGAATATTTAGAAATTACTCATATAGGCGAAGGTAAGATACAAACTAATAATGGAACACTTAATCTCAAGAAAGTTTTAACAATTTTGGACATAACAAAATATCTTCTTTCTATCAGAAAATTAACTCATGATAATTCTTGTTAGATTGTGTTCACAACTAATGAATTTTTTGTTGAGAATCTCCAGGGAAAGGTTATAACTAAAGGCACAAAAAGAGGAGGCTTATATGCTTTAGAAGAATTGCAGCATGTTGCTCTATCGGCTATTGCTAACAATACTATATCTACCATATGGCATCAACGACTTTGACATACCAGTCCTAAGATTTTAAAGTTATTACAAAATAAAAATTTAGTTAACATTTCAAAATGGAAGAAATAAGGAACCATTTTCCCCTCGTGTTAAATGGGTAAAAGTTGTAAACTTTCGTTTAATGCATCTATAAGTATTTCTAATCAACCTCTTGAAAAACTCCATTGTGATTTATGGGGTCCTTCCCCCATCTCATCTTGTCAAAATTTCAAATACTATGTTATTATCATTGATGATTTTTCTAGATACTCTTGGTTAATTCCTTTAAAAAGAAAATCAGATTTTAGCGAGCAATTTATTAAATTACAAAAGCTTATTGAAAACCGTTTTGACAAAAAGATTAAAATCTTTCAAAGTGATGAAGGTGGTGAATTTCTTTCTAAAGATTTTGAAAAACATCTTCAAAAATGTGACATTCATCACCAATACTCTTGCCCTAACACTCCGGAGCAAAGCGGAGTTGCGAAATGAAAGCATCATCATATTGTGGAAGCCGGTTTAACTTTACTTTTTCAATCAAAACTTCCCATGAAATTTTGGGTTGATGTTTTTCTTACTGCGATATTTTTAATCAATAGACTTCCTTTCATAAAATTACAAATGGAAACTCCATTTTTTAAACTTTTTGGCACTCATCCTAACTATGGCATTTTAAGATGCTTTGGATGCAGATGCTTCCCATATATGCGGAATTATGGCAAAGATAAATTCTCTAAGAAAACCTATCCATGTGTATTTATTGGCTATAGTCCAATACATAAGGGATATCGATGCCTTGACCCTATCACTAACCGAATATATATATCATGACATGTCATATTTGAAGAAAGCAATTTTCCTTTTGATAAAGCTGCAATTGAGCACCTACATACTTCCACAGAACTCAGTTTTTATAGTGATGGGGTAGCCTGGACTCAGAAAGGGACATCTCCTACATATCCTGAAGATAATAATGAGAGAAATAAAAGGAAAATGCTCCTATTTAGATCTGGCCACTTTGATGACACTTCTCATGGTGATACTGACGAAAAGGGGTAACAAAAATTTCAGACCTGAATCTAGCTTCCATGAATAGCATAATGATGATCTTCCATGTAATAGAGATCTCACTCTGCAGTCTCATGATGAACATACATCAGCTCCAATATATGATGAAAATCAAATAGCAATAACATTAGTTCCATCACATGGTGAACAAAGAACAATAATAACTTCAACACCTAATGATCTCTAACAGAATTCAGTACCCATCAATGCATCCAATACTGCCAATAACTCTCAAACAAATTTCTCTCATAATACCTCTGTTCCTTGTGATGACATTAGCAATATATCTGAAAATCAAGCTATTGAACTAACTACTCCCTATACAGGTGGTGGACATGAATGAAGGTACCACATGACCACAAGGAGTCAACCTGCACAAAATCCAACTCTTGATCCTCAACTAGTAAGTGAAATTCCTAAGATAAAAGATCGCAGACCACCAATAGCTTTGACATGCTCTATAGACATAATAGAACTAAAAACTCAGAGACAAGCCTTGTCTCTTCCCCATTGGTACAAGGCTATGGAGGAAGAACTCAAAGCTTTACATGACAACAAAACATGGACTCTTGTACCGAGACCCGCTCATACTAATGTTATTAGATCAAAATGAATTTTCAAAACTAAATTAAACAAGGATGGTACTTTAGAATAGCATAAAGCCCGGTTAGTGGCTCAATGATACACTCAAGTTCATGGGATCGACTACAATGAAACTTTTAGCCCGGTTATAAAAATGACTACAATCCGACTTGTTCTTGCCATTGTTGTCACTTCAAAATGGAGATCGCATTCGCTCGATGTCAATAATGCATTCTTGCATGGACAACTTAACAAAACTGTATTTATGGAGCAACCATTGGGATTCAAGGATGCTCACTTACCTTATTTTATGTGCAAACTTCACAAGTCCATCTATGGACTTAAACAAGCTCCAAGAGCTTGGTTTGATCGGTTATCAAAATTCTTGATTAATTTTGGATTTATTTGCAGCAATGCCAATTCTTCATTTTTTATTTTTGGTAATCAATCCAGTATTATCCTAATGCTCATCTATGTAGATGATATTATGTTAACAATTACCTTATTCAGCTTCTCATCATAACCTTGGGTCGCGAATTCACTATTAAAGATCTTAAAAGACTACAGTACTTTCTTGGTCTTGAAGTTCAATACACAGACATAGGCCTTACACTCTCTCAAGGAAAATATGCAAAGGAGTTACTCATCAAAGTTGGTTTAGAACAAAGCTCACATTTTAACACTCCAATGGCACTGTACGTTCAACCTTTATATCAAGACAACATCAGCTTTGATGCTCAAAATTATTATAGCCTAGCAGGTGCTCTCTTATATCTTAACCATACATAGCCCGACATTATATAAGCAATTCATAAAATCTATCAAAAAGTGTAGTAGCCAACCATTGGTGACTATAAAATGGTTAAACGAATATTACAGTATGTAAAGGGGACCCTTGACTTTGGAATTCACTTCACGTCTCAAAGTACCTTCAACCTCTACGGATTTTGTGATGTCGAATGGGCTAGATGCCCAACCACAAGAAGGAGAACCTCTAGGTATTGTATTTATCTTGGTAGCAATTGCATCTCTTGGTCATCTAAATGGCAACCCACTATTTCCCGATCAAGTTCTGAAGCAGAATATTGGACTATGGTAGTCACCACTGCAGAACTCATATGGATCACTTATCTACTCAAAGATACTGGGATATGCCTTCATCAAGCTCCCTAACTACTTTTAGATAATATTAGTGCTTTATACATGACTGTAAATCCCATATTTCATCCTCGTTTGAAGCATATAGCTATTGACTATCATTTCATCAAAGAAAAGGTAGCTCTTGGCAATCTTATTACTTGGTTTGTTTGCTCTCATCAATAGACTGCAGACATTTTCATAAAACCATTAGCTAAAGTTCCCTTTTAGAATTTACGGTCCAAACTTGGAGTTCATTCAGTCATTTCCTCCAATTTGAGAAAGGGTGAAGAAGATATCAATCAAACCAACCACATATCAGATATATCAGCTTCAAACACTTAAGGCAATAACAACTAAGCATAATTTTTTTTCTTTATTTTGTGTACTCTGCATATAGAAAGTCTAAAAGTCTTGGCTATAATTATGGTTACCATTCCTACAATTTTGGTTATCATTGGTAACCAATTCTGCTTCTGTTCTTTTTTTGTATGTATGTATATATAGGAGAGGTTGTACTCTGGTTTGAATATGAATGAGATTATAATGTTTTCTTTACCCTCTTTACTTTGCATAAACAAGCATAATAAGAATTATGCTCACCAATTCCCTGGCAGAGCCTATTGATCAAATCTGCCACCATGCAGTTATTCCCTAGCCAATTCATGATGATACCTTCTTCAACAAGCAATTCAACATCTTCAGCAGTGTTGACAAGATGATCCAACAAAAAGAAGTAATTGCAGAAGTAAGTTTGAAATGGGTAATGACACTATTCCAAGGTAATGATGTTATAAGAGACACATTCAAAGGCATCATTAACCTCAAGAATAGGCATTTTCAGAACCCCATTTTCAAATTCTATGTCAAGCAGTGGAACTCCACCATCTTTAACCGCCATAAACTTCATTCCTGCTTCTTACAGCTTTCTTGAATTGTACTTGAGCTTCATGAGTATTAAAGTTTTTGACCCTAGCTTCGATGTGTTCAGCATGTAATTTCTCCTCAAATCAATAAAATTTTTCATGTTCTTTAAGTAGGACAAATGCACATGTGCATTTGGCAAGTTAAAGTAACAGCAAACTAGGACATGAAAATTGTTCAGAGTGTGATCTTTCATTGGAAGTAATTCATTACACAACTTCTTAACCAAAAAATATGGCAGTTGGTTTTCAAGTATTGTCAAATCCATTTTTATGACTTGGCTCAATGATGGTTGGCCTATTACAACATCATTTTCATAGTTGGAAGAAGAATCTTCATATTTGGAATCTTCATAGGTTCTTAATAAGAGCTCAATAATAAAGATTGAATCCAACAAAATCATTTTTACAAACTGATCACTGATGAAAATTTCAGAGTTGTCTACCTAATAAATTATGATCTCCTTTACAGAGACTTTAATATGCGTGAAAGATGACTTACAACATCCTTTTCTGTAATGCCCTTCAATCTTTTACAGAATTCCTTAAAATAAACCCATTTTTGCTTTTCCATATCATTTAGTTCAAGCTTTCCATAATGATGATAAGGGAATGTAACCAACGTCACTTTCGTGATAGAGTTTGCAACTGTATGGAACACTTGTTTAGGTAGTTGTTGTTTATCATGACATCTTGTAATCTCTTATATATATACTGTATGTTACTCAATCAATAATATTCTGAGATACCACTTCATTATGGTATCAGAGCCTTCAAGGGTTTAACAACTAAAGGCTTTTTTTTTTTTACGTTTCTTTCTTCTCATAACCATGGCTACCTCAGGTTCAAACACCGCCATTATTCCTTCTTCTTCTTCCACCATCTCTTCATTACCTAATATCGCTCATCAATTGCCCATTAAGCTAACATCTACGAATTACTTACTAAGGAAAGCCTAATTGTTACCTCTCCTATACAGCTATGATCTTGCGAAGTATATTGATGGCACCACCGAACCACCTCCTCGCACCATCAATGAAATCAATTGAATCCTGAATTTACTGTATGGTATCGTTAGGACCAACTGGTACTCAGTTTGATTGTTGGCTCCATCAATGAGAGCTTTGTTCCTCAAGTAATTGGAGCTTCTTTAGCACGTGTTGCATGGCAAAAACTTGCCACTACTTATGCGTCGGGATCAAAGGCTCAAATACGGACTATCAAGTCTAAATTTTTTCATTTATCCAAAGACTCTAACGAGCCTATATCTCAGTATATACAACGAGCTAAAAGCGTGTTTGATCAATTGGCAGCACTCGACAGCCCTATCGGTGAAGACCATTTCGTTCAAGTTACAGTTAATGGTTTAGGGATTGTGTATCGTCCCTTTGTTAGATCATTGGAAAATTGCCTGGATGCAGTTAGTTTTGATGACCTTTATGGCTTATTGTTGAGTGAAGAAGAAAATTTTTCTACTAAAACATCCAAAGACCTTTCTTAAGTCATTGTCATCCATTCATCTTGCTCGGTCAAATCGGCAATAACAGTCCTTCTCCTGAGGGCGAGGTGGACGAAACGCAATGGGTAGAGGTCGATCAAACTTTGCTAATCGTACCTCTACTTCTCAATATTTTGGAAATTCATTTAGTGTAATGAATAACATCGCAAACCTTGATACTTCCATTTAGTGTCAATATTGCATAGGCTATGGCCATATAGCTTAAAATTGCTCATCTTGCATGAGACCGAACCAAAACAGACCTTCATCTTTCATGTGCCCGACTTCAAATTTTGCAGCCTCCACATCCCATGCTTCTTCAAATTAGCCTTGGCTATTGGATTTTGGTGCCACACACCACTTAACAGTGGAGTTGGAAAACTTGTCCTTTCATTTTGAATATCATGGTCTAGAGGAAGTTAAAGTTGGCAATGGTAAATTCCTTCCTATTTCTCTTATTGGTTCCACTGTTTGTCATTCCAATGGCAACAATTTTCACCTCAATAATGTTTTTCATGTCCCTTCTACTTGTGCTAATTTACTTTCTATCTATGCATTTACTACTGCTAACAATGTTTCAATTGAATTCTTTCCCACTTATTTTTTCATCAAGGATATCCACACGAGGGAGTTGCTTCACACCCGCCCGAATGGCAATGGTTTATACTCCATGGTGCTTGAACCATTACATCAGCTGAGTTCCTCACCACAAGCCTTCACATGTTCACTATCTCAATGGCATTCTAGACTTGGCTAGGCCAATTATAGAATTATTCAACAAGCTCTTCGACAAGCCAATATTTCTTTTTCAGTAAATAGTAAACAAGATCCATGCCATGCTTGTAGTGTCAGCAAGATTCATAAGTTGCCTTTTATTTTATCTTCTTACAAGGCAACTGGTCCATTAGATTTAATTTTTTCTAATTTATGGGGTCCCTCTCCCATTCCTTCAGTAGATGGGAAACGATATTATGTTTTATTTTTTTATCATTTTAGTAAGTATTGTTGGATTTATTTTGTTAAATATAAATCAGAGGTTCTCAATGTCTTTATTAAATTTCATCATTTGGTAGAAAAATATTTTAGTCAACCTATCAAATCCTTTCAGGAAAATTGAGGAGGAGAATATCAGCCACTTACATCATATTTAGTAGAACATGGGATCACCCAAAGAAGTTCATGTCCAAAAACCCCTAAATAAAATGGTTATGTAGAGAGAAAACATAGATATATTATTGAAATAGGTTTAGCATTATTGCAACACTCTTTTGCTCCTAATGAGTATTGGAATTATGCATTTGACACTATTGTTTACATCATTAACCGATTTCCTACACTTTTTCTATCCAATCACACTCCTTACTTTAAACTCTTTGGCATAAAGCCTGATTATCATACTATGCATACTTTTGGTTGCCTTTGTTATCCTTGGTTGCGCCCTTACACTTCTAATAATTTAGAACCTCATTCAAAAAAAGTGTGTTTTTATGGGTTATAGCAAACTTCATAAAGGATTTTACTGTTTTGATTTATCATCACAAAAGCTTGTTATCTCACGCCATGTCATGTTTCATGATCAGGTTTTCCTATTCTACTCAGACAGTGTGGTGCACTCCTCCAGTCCAACACCAAATCCCGCAATAATATTTTTACCTTCCCATATACCTCTATCTCATTCCCTTACTCCTACACCCATTCATACTAATGTTAATACCACCTTAGCCAATTCCACTAACACCTCATTCCCATCATCACCAAAATCTCCAATGCCGTCTACATCGACACCCTCACCGGTAACACACTCACCATCACCTGGCCTTTCTCTTGTAGTTGATCTAACCAAATATGATAAACAACCAAATCCACCTACCCAAAAATGAACACATAGATAATAACTTGATCTAAATCAGGCTCTCTTAAACCTATGGCCTTCACAACTACCGCTCCACTTGACATTAAACCAACATGTTACTCTCAAGCAGTCAAGTCTCCAATATAGAGACAACCCATGGCCGAAGAGTATAATGGCATGCTAAAAAATGACACATGGAAACTTTTCCCACCAACAAAATCTCAGAATATTGTACGGTGCAAATGTGTATATCGCATCAAATGACACAAAGATGGAACTCTTGATCGATATAAAGCTCATTTGGTTGCCAAATAATTTCATTAACATCCAGGTCTTGACTATCATGAAACTTTCAGTCCCGTGGTAAAGCCAACATTAATTCGGTTAATATTGTCAGTTGCAGTGTCCAAAGGTTGGAAAGTTAAACAACTTAATGTATCTAATGCATTTTTGCATGGAACACTATAGGAGGTTGTCTTTATGCAAGAACCACAGGGTTTTATTCACCCTTTGTTTCCATATTATGTTTGCAAACTTCAAAAGTCCATTTATGGACTTAAACAAGCACCACGACAATGGTTTAAGTGCCTGGTTGCAGCTCTACAAGCACTTAGTTTTCAGAACTCCCAAATTGATTCTTCTTTGTATTTTTACAAAAATGGATTGGCACAAATTTTCTGTCCCCTAGATGTTGATGATATCCTCATCATAGGAACTCATTCATCACAAGTTGAACAGGTCCTTTCTTCATTGTAAACCATACTTGCCTTGAAAGATTTAGGAGAGCTTCATTATTTTTTAGGTGTTAAGGTTGTTTGGTGTTCCAATGGTTTATTTCTTTCATAAAGAAAATATATTTGTGAATTATTGTTTAAAGCAAAGAGGGATGCAACAAAGTTAATCACAACACTCGCTTGTCCTAAAATTCAGTTCACCAGTGTTGGAGAAGATTTTGAAGACCCCACTCTTTACCAAAGCATAATGGGTGGCCTTCAGTATCTAGGTTTTATGAGCCCGGATTTATTTTATGCTATGAACAAAGTTTCAAAGTTCATGCATTCTCTTAAAGTACCTCATTGGATAGGTGTTAAAAGAATTTTGTGATATTTGGTGTCTACTGCAAATCATGGTCTTCTCATTCAGCCATCATCTTCAACTCAGATTTTTGCCTCTAGCGATGAGGACTGGGAGGTAGTATTAAGGACCACATGTCAACCACAGGGTATTTAGTTTTTGTTGGACATAATCTTGTCGCTTGGTGCTCTAGAAAATAGCAAACTATTGCAAGGACTTCAACCAAGGCCGAGTATCGCACTGTTGCATTTGTAGTAGCCGAAGTTCATTGGCTTCAATCGCTGATGTCAGAAATTGGACTGTCCTCACCTGCACAACCTATCATCCGGTGTGATAATTTGAGTGTAACCTATCTAACCACCACGCCAATCTTTAATTCCCGCTCTAAGCACTTGGAGATCAACTTTCACTTTTATCGGGGATAAAGTGTAGCATAATCAATTACAAGTCCAATATACTTCAACGCAAGACTAGCTTGTTGATATCCTAACCAAACCATTTTCCAAAGCCAAGTTTTGTATTTTAGCTACAAGTTGAATGTCGTTCCTTGCCCAGCTCAACTTGAGGGAGGATGATAAAAGAATGTAACCAACGTCACTTTTGTAATAGAGTTTGCAACTTTATGGAACACTTGTTTTGGTTGTTGTTGTTTATCATAACATCTTGTAATCTCTTATATATGTTTTGTATGTTACTTAATCAATAATATATTAAGATACCACTTCATCAAATGAATAGGGCCTGTAGACGACGGGGCTTAGCACCCACCCAAGTGTTGGCGACCACGGCACTGTGCAAGTTCAGAGCCTACTAGGAAATACAAGATGGGCTTGGGGCTCATATTGAAGATGGAGTCACCATCCGGATGAAAATCGGGACACAATTTATAGTAACTAGATTCCACGAAGGTACCCAAAAGCCATTATCAAAGATCGAGTTTGGAAATTGGGTATGGGCTTTTGAATGCCCACCCAACCTTACGGTTGGCCTCCGTTGGTGTTTTGCATTTTATTACCTTTGATTATTTGATCATTTCCTTATTATCGAGTGGATTACAAATGCTTCCAATTTTACAAATTAATCCAAGTTTGCACATTAGTCATTTTACATGCTTTATTACCTTACATTTGTTACAAACAAGAACAAATATTACAAACATCCATCCAAAATAATCAGGGAAGAGATTAGGGATTACAATAACTTATACAATTAAAATAATGTTTAATTCAGATAAAACCTCTCAAGAACTAATTAACTCGCTAATTATTGAGTGATTGAAAATCACAAAGAGATCTACACCAAAAACACGGGTTAGTTTCATCAAAATAAACAGTTTTTTAAAATGAAATAAATAAATTCACATAAAGTAGGCTGAAATACTCAGTTAAACATGGTTTATTTACTTAAACATGTGCAAAAGTATAACAGTCGCACATAATACTAAAGATATTAGGTAGTACATTCATATTAAATATCAAAAATATACCAAAAAGCTACTGAAGACCAGGCAGAATCATACCAGACTCTGGGGAGGAGGCGACTAACTCTTGGGAAGAGGCGTCACCTCCTAGATTCCTACTCAGGCTCAGGCAAAGAGACTCCGCCTCTTCACCAGGAACTCAATGACTCACATGTTACTTCAATCCTAAGTAAACCAAATTACATGCGAAGCAAACGTAAATTTACCACTAATACATTAATATTTCACATAATCAATGGCTTCATATACTATTCAATGAACTAGAAACTCAAAAATGAAAGATTAAAGCTAAGAAATAAGGTTTTTTATGGAAACAAGACTTGAAACACTCAAAAGTAGCAATTCTTACTGAATGAACCCCGTTTGATGCTCCTAACTAAGCCCTCAAAGCTTGGTTTGTAGGTTTTTTACTTTGAATGCAAGCGACCTCCTCTTCCTTTAAGAAATTGAACTCTTCTTTGATAAAACTCCTCTCTCCACTCTCTTCTCCCTACTTAAGTTATATTTCTTTTTTTGCTCTATCTTTTTTTAATCTTTCTTCCAGGTATCTAACCTCTCTTCTCAGACCCTCAAGTCCTCTATTTAAAGCCCTCACCTTTTCCTTTCTCAATTTCCTAAAAAGGCCACTAGGATCAAACTCATCATTTCCCATTACTCACCTTATCTTCCCCCCTCCATTTTTGCCTTGAAAGTCACCCTTTTACGCACAAATCAGTAGGCTAGAGATATGTAGGTCCATCCTTGGTGCAATAGGGCCAAAATGCATTTAATGCAAAGTTAGGTCAGCCACTAAAGATCATCGCCTCTTTGGGCCCATGTTAAAGAGGGGTGGTCACCTCTTCCTCTTTACCAGGCCTTGCCTGGGCCAACAGGCTTGAGGTTCGCTACTTCTCTTTGGGCCTTTGGGCTTTAGGTTTGGTGTTTTGGGCTTGGTTTAAAGGTTTTAGGCTTTCAAGTTCACTTTACAGGAAGATTCAGGTCCTCCTACATTCAAATTTTCAGACTTGCTCATCACTGGGCCTTCATTACGAGTCAATCAAACCGAGGGTGTCCAAAGTTTGCCCCCTTGATTTTTCAAAAAACTGAATTTCTAAAATAAATTTTTTTGAAAAAGGAACATACATAACAAAAGTAGTACTCAATAAGAAAAACATACCTAACCTCTGAGCTTCACCCACACCATCAACCTCAGAAATTCAAACCCGAGAGGTCAAAGTTTTAATCATGAAACATGATTGTATTCCTCGGGTTTTCCTGGCCCGATCAGTCACTCATTATAGTTGAGGGGTGAACCCTGGGTTTTCTTGGCCTGAGATGTCACCTAATAAAGAATACATGAAACGTAACTGTGTTCCTCGGGTTTTCCTAGCCTGATCAGTTACTCATTATAGTTTGGCGTGAATTCCAAGTTTTCCTAGCTGGATCTTCAATCAGTAGAAAAAATGTGAAATGTAACCATGTTTCTCGGGTTTTCCTGGCCCAATCAGTTACTCATTATATTTTAACATGAATCTCAGGTTCTTTTGGCTCGATCTTCACTCAGTAGAAAAAGAAAGAATATGCACTTTGGCGATTCAAACCCAACAAAACACTCTTTTACAACTCACACTTTGGGGATTCAAACCCGACCAGATGCTTCTTTACCATGTGCATTTTGGGGATTCAAACCCGACCAGACGCCTCTTTACAACACTTACTTCGAGGATTTAAACACGACCAGAATTTTTTTATAACTCATACTTCGGGGATTTGAACCCGATAGACGCTCCTCTATAATGCGCACTTCAGGGATTCAAACCTGACCAGATGCTTTTTTACAACGCGTACTTCAGGTATGCAAATCCGACCAGATGCTTTTCTATAATGCGCACTTCAGGGATTCAAACCCAACCAGATGCTTCTTTACAACGTGCACTTCAGGGATTCAAACCCGACCAGACGCTTTGCACTGACACTTTGATTAGAATACCTTCAATCGTTCAAAGTTGATTTTGGGATACGCTTAAGAAACAAAATAAGCAATTCTCCACTTTTTTTTTCAGGTTCCACTGGGGATTCCTATTTACTTATGGGGCCATTTATGAACTTTTTCGGTTTTTCTTTCTCTCTTACTTTGCTTTGCTCTCTAGGGTTTATTTTTAAAGCTCACCTCCCTTCTCATTATATATAAAAAAAATGGATAAGTACAAAAAAGTACCCTGTGGTTTAGCGCCTTTTCACTTTGAGATATGTGGTTTTTTTTTTACACTTCAGTACCCTATGGTATCTACCTTTAGCAAATCTAGGCCAAATTCACTAACACCGTTAACTATGCTGATGTGGATGCTGACTTGGACATTGACTTACTGACATGGACGTTAACTTGCTGACATGGATGTTGATGTCAGCATCCATGTCAGCACGTGTAAGCAAGTCAACATCCATGTAAGCAAGTCAACGTCGACATCAACAAGTTAAGGTCCATAGGGTACTGAAGTGTCATGAAAAAAAATCACAGGACTTGAAGTGAAAAAGCACTAAACCACAGGGTATTTTTTTGTACTTATCCTTTTTCAGAAAATATATTCTTATATATTATAAATTTAGTCAAATTATATATTTATATACACACACTAAGAAAAAGATCACTTCTATTCTAAACTTTGAGTCAATTATTTATTGAATTCTATTTCTTCTCCTAGTTGTTATTAAAAAAAATTAATTGAATTCTATTTTGAATGTCATTTCAATTTGCTCCTTTAACATTATCAATTATATCAATTTTTATTTAAAGAATGTAATTATATTTTTAAAAATTATTTTGAGATTCCTATAAAATAAATTTGACATTTATTAAATTTTTATCCTCTTTTTCCTGTAAGAAAATATTTTTAAATTCTATTTTTTACTCTTGACATAAATTTAAAAAAATAATATCTAAATATTTTCATAAATTTTTAACTTTTTACTAAAAATTCTTAAATTTTAACTATTTTAAAATTTACTTCTCAATTTTCAACTACATTATTTAAAATTTTTTTAATAGAAGTCGAACAAAAAAGTATTAAATAAAAAAAGAGAAAATATTGAGATACTAAAAATATTAGTTAAGAATATAAAAATATTTATCGGTATTAGTCTATATAACAAATCGATTCACAAGTTATCATTTTTTTCTTATTATTTATAATTAACACATAAAAAGTTAAAATTTTATGTAAAAATCTAAAATCAATTTTAATTTTTTATTTCAAAAATAAAAAATTAAAACTTCAAAATATTTTTGAAATTTTATTTTTTAAAAATATAATTAAATCTTTCAAAATAAAAATTAAATAAAATTGATATAATTAATAAAGTTGAATGAACAAATTAAAATGACTTTTAAAGGATTTAATTGATAACTCACTTAAAGTTACAATAGAACATATCTTTTTTTTTTTTTGGACAAGAAACTTACATAGTACATGTCACCAAACATTAATGGAAGGATAGGTAAGATCCATTAATTCTGCACCTATGCTTCCATATTTCCCTGGCAGATAATAATTTCTTCAACTTAACATATATATTATTGTATAATAACATATCAAAGCATAACATGTCCGGTTGTTAATTGAATAATAACCAATGGTGGTTGACACTCGACAACGATTGCTATTGGTGAGTTGTCAACACGCGCCGATGTCAAGGGAGTCCAAAGAGGAAACATAATTATTCACTAACAAGGCAGTGCCGACCGAGAAATTAAAAATAAAAAATAACTAATAACAAGCAAATAAAATAAAACAAAACAAATAATTATTATATGGTTAATTTGCGGTGGCATTGTATTTTTGTTCATAATGAATTATCATTCATAATATATTATCAAAATATAAAAATATTCAAAAATAATGTATTTTTGGATAAGTACAAAAAGGTACCATGTGGTTTAGCACTTTTTCACTTCGAGCTCTGTGGTTTTTTTTCATGACACTTCAGTACCATGTGGACCTTGACTTGCTAATGTGGACATTGACTTGCTTATGCATGCTGACATCAATATCTACGTCAGCAAGTCAATGTCTATGTCAGCAAGTCAACATCCACGTTAGCATAGTTAACGGTGTTAGTGAATTTAGCCTAGATTTGCTAACGGTAAATAATACCATAGGGTACTGAAGTGTCACAAAAAAAACCACATGGCTTGAAGTTAAAAAAGGCTAAACCACAAGGTACTTTTTTGTACTTATCCCTAAAAAAAAATTTCTTTTCTTCCCTTCCTTTTTCCCTTTCTTTTCTTTTTCTTTCTCTTTTCTTCTTCTTTCTTCTCCCCCACATTTTCTCGTTCTCAAATATGGCTGACGAGAGAACACTGCCTCTGCCTCCTTACGACCTTATTTCTCCTATCCTTACTCCTCTTCATAGCCATGGATTCACGAAGGGTGACACAATCCCCATTTTGGAAAATTTGAAGAGTCACGTTTGTTCTCTGGCATCAGGAGTGGTTAGTATTCAAAACTCCTCATTTTTTCCTACAAATTATACTGGGTTAGAGCGCATTTATGTTTATCTATCAATTAGGATAGAAAATAGGATCAAATTAGGTGAATATTTGTGACAATTGAGAAAAATTTATGAAGAGCACATTGTTCTTCTCGCTTAAGAGGCAGCGCCTCCTCAAGGAGGCGAAGTCTTTTGGCGAAGAAGTGATCTCATCCTAATCAACAGGACGCGTCACCTCTTGGCCAAAAGGTGTCGTCCCTTGGCAAAGAGGTGTCGCCTTTTAACCAAAAGATGTTTTTTTCCTACTTTCATTTTTTGATTTTTGACTTATCACTAACACCTAGGAATATTTAAACAACATAATACTAATTCTACTCCATGGTTCTTTCTTGTAGCATGATGCACACATATTCAAGGGTGCCAGGAACTTTCATGGAGCTCGAGTTTTCTACAATGAGCTCATAGAAGACTAGTGGGAGGATTTCTTTCTTTCTCTACTAGAGGAGCAGGGGAACATGAATTATCAGCCTCTTCACGCCTTAATGAAGAAGTGGCTAGACACGACTTACACTTTCCATCTCCCGTTTGGAGAGTTAACTCAGGACCCGATTTCTTTCGCTGCTATCACTAGGATTGCATGTACCGAGAACCCCATTCCCTTTGATACGAGCTTGCATCGGATGAGTCCAGAGACAGTTTCCTACATTGAGCATCTCCTTAGTGTGATTCTTGACATGAAAGGGACTCACACGATTAAGCTAGATTCAATCTGGAGTTTCTACACCCAGGAGAGAGCCGCAGCGATGACCAACCCTCGACAGATCGACCAGGTGGTGCAGGCTTTCTTGATTTACCTCCTCGGTACCATACTCTTTGTTGACATGGCTAGTTCCCTAGACGTGATGTTCTTTATGCCACTTCGAGACTTGGATTTAGTGACCACCTATGACTGAGGCAGCTATGCTCTAGCATACCTCTATAGGATCATGGATGAGGAAGTACCTGAAGCGAGGAGACTTTGCGGGTTCTGGCAGGCTACTCTGGTATTTCCTTTCGATTTATTTTATAATCTTATAACCATTTACTGACAATTCTCCTTTGCAGGTTTAGGGATTGGAGTTGGAGCTGATTGTCAGGATATCCCATGTAGCGGATCATCTCCCAGCAATAGGGAGGTGGGGCACCAACCTTGTACTGAAAAGGCACTTGGCCCAAGTGCACGTTCATCAAGAGCGCCTAAACTCCCTGACTTCTGAAGCGATACCTAAAAAAACAAAAATTCTTTTTTTAGTATTCTTTTAACTCTATTCACTTACCTCTTATACTTTTGCAGGTACGGAATGATCTGTGGGGACCAAAGAACCGGTGGAATCCCAAGATGGTTCACTCTAGGCCACTATCCCTACGGAGAGTTCTACTTCGGGGGCCCAGTTATCGAGTATGGTATCTCGGTGAGAGAGTGTACAATTAGAACGGCGGGCCCTGAGCACAATACATTCCCAAGTCTCCTCCCAGGCACCTTTTCTGGATGCACGAGATGGAGGGTGAAGTGCTTGATCAGGTTGTCGCTGAAGAGCTAGCTACTAATCATACTATGCTGGTGAAGAGTTGGTATCTAGATTTTATTCGGACCCACCTCTAGAAGTGATTCCCCCTAGATGTTGGCTCTACCTCTCAGGTATGTGTTTGAATCTTTGATTGCATTCCTTAAATTATCATGTTCTAATGTGGCCCAGACCTTCCACTGTATATGTCTCTGACATAGTGGCCGGTAGTCTCGTGCATACTCCAGATTCCTTGACTTAATATTGGGTCCCTCCAGGAGAGTTATCACGCTAGTTCCTGACTCTGGATAAGGATCTGACACCTGCTTGCATCCCAACTGGTGCCACTCTAAAGCGGGTCAAATTGTATTACCTTAGTCTCTAGGACTTAGTATAGAGGAGTAGGGTGTCGAACACTGGGAATTCGGCAATTTTGTATTAATAGGATAAATACTTAGATGGATAGGCAAACCAAATTGAAATAGGAACAACAATTCAAACAAGAATAAAACTTAAATATTAAGTAATAAAAATCTAAATACTAATTAACTACTAAAAATATAAATCAAAGGTTATAACAAATATATAGGAGAATCACAATTTAGAATATAATTAAGAACTTGTAAAATATTATCTTATAAACATATTGATTGGAAATTAGTATCCTATAGTCTTTAAAAGCAACTCTCATTGTCAATTTAAAGTAAATTTCCTAATTGCAACTCTCGTTGTCAAGTAGAAGTGTTCCTTCCTAGAGTCTGCAAGTCCTCTCGGTTCATTGCAGAGATAGGAAACAACCAAAAATGA
>CATIWM010206068.1:0-11542 GCA_949671775.1 Mallotus repandus | reverse complement strand
GTGTTCATATAATAAAGATATTATTACACTAATTTATATATTAATCATAATTATGTCTAAACTAATTCTAAAAAATGACTAGTGAAAAAAGAAAATTTTGGCTTAATTATTATCAATAAACAAAAAGAAATATATGATAAGAATTTCGTGAAGTTTGTATGTGAATTATATGGATTGGCACATTTTTTATAAAATTGTTATAAATTTGTAAAAAATATATTTTTATTTTTAATTTGTATGTTACATAATGTATAATCCGAACAAAATTACAGATAAATTTTTATCAATAAACAAAAAAAAAAATTGTAGTAAAAGAATCCAGTAATATAGTATACTATCATAGTAAAGGGCTTATTGTGGTTTAAAAATTTAAGAAGGAATTTATGTACTTTTTTTTTTCATACAAATTTCTAAGAGATTTTAGTGACCATACATAAGAATAAAATGTGAAAATGATTTTTTTTTTTTCATGATTTTTATGTATATTAGTCAAATTCACTCAAAAAAATTTAAAACATAAATATATAACATATAAAAATAAAAATAAAAACTCTTCATTTTATTATTAGTTAAGTAATATTCTGAATTTAAATTGTAATTTATATAATTAAATTAAATTAGTTGTTAAAAATTTTATAAATTTTAAAAAATAATCATTTTGTTTAAAATATGAGGTTAGAAAAAAAAAATTAAGCCATATAACAAAAAGAAAAAATAAATAATTATTTTAAACGGTTAACGAGCAAAACAAATCAAATCCACATAACAAAATTATGCCATCATCTCTCCCCTTCTCTAATACACAAAAGACCGCACAAGAAGAAGCAGCACTGCACAAATCATCATCACCGCCGTATTCATGGCAGTCGACGGCGGAGTTGCTCGGAGCACCACCAGCACCAGCAGTACCAGTAGGTGCCCTAGCAGCACTTGTTCGACTGCTACTAGAAGAAACTATTACGCGTTTAGAGAGTTAAGCTTCCTTGACAAGAGAAAAACGCGAGTTACTAATCTCCGAAACGTTTCGATGATCCCTCTCTTCAAGAAACCTCCTCGCTGTCCATCTCTATGTGGA
Source organism: Mallotus repandus (assembly GCA_949671775.1). Classification (NCBI taxonomy): domain Eukaryota; kingdom Viridiplantae; phylum Streptophyta; class Magnoliopsida; order Malpighiales; family Euphorbiaceae; genus Mallotus; species Mallotus repandus. Next base: position 10,467 of record CATIWM010206068.1, on the reverse strand, counting down.
AGCTATCGCATTTTGAGGTCTCCGCTTTCTTCGCATTTCTCCCTATCCGTTTTCTTCGCTCTCTGCTTAGTTTCCTGGTTTAGTTTTTAGCTGTTGATGATACATTTATTCATGTTTTTGCCTAATCAATTAATTATTTGTTTGTAAATTATTATGGAGTGTGAGATAGTCATAATCAATAAGTTTTAATTGATTGTTTGTTTTAAAATGCTTGTTTTAGTTTCTTTTTAATCACAAACAGATTCTAATTAATAGGTTTCTAATTTGAGTTGTTTTGTTTTGTTGCTCAAATTTGCTTGCTTGTGTTTGTGTATAAATTTCCATTGGTAATGGAATTTAATGGTGAATGTGCTGTGTGTATATGCGTTGATGCAGCATGGATGCAAGGGAAAAATCAAGATCAACAATATTGGAATCATCAAAGCATAAGAGAGTCCCTGTATTTGTAATGATGCCTGTGGATATTCTCGGTATTGATTCGACTGGGAGTCCAAGAATTAGAAAGTAAGTTTTGTTATCATGTATCCGTGCTTGTTATTTATTGCTTCATAGTAGTGCATTATCTGAATTTAAGGTTTGATTTCGAATGTGGAACCCAGGGATTTTTTAGCATTTGAATGCTGGCTGTTGTGTTCTTTAAGTCTGCCATAGAGTTTAAGAAGTCCAAAAATGCTAGAATTCAATTGAAATTGAATTATATTTAGTTAATTCTCCTGTTTGGAAAGGTCATATAGTTGCTAGAATTCAATTCTGTCAACGTTAAAAGTAAGGCATTTTGAAAGAAATGACATTAAACTAAAAGTGACATGAAAGTATTTTTTGCATTCTTAGACTTTCCAATCACACTCTACATAAATAGTTCACTTTTTTTTATGCCTTCTTCTCTTTGGTCCTGCATTTAAACATTTTATGTATTGCTTTTTCTTGTTTCAGAATCAAGGCCTTAACCATATCTTTAAGAGCACTCAAGTTGGCAGGTGTCTATGGAATTGCAGTAGAGGTTTGGTGGGGAATTGTCGAGCGTTTTTCACCTTGTGAATATAATTGGTTTCTTTATGAAGAGCTTTTTAGATTGGTATCTGAAGCAGGGTTGAAGTTGCATGTTGCTTTGTGTTTTCATTCAAACACTCACCTGTCCTCTAGGAATGGGAGTGTGACTCTTCCGCTGTGGATTCTGGAGGTTTTTTTTATTTCTTTATTTATTTTTTGTTAGGTGAAGGTGATAATAGGGCAAACCATTGCAATGCAATTATTTCAGTGAATGGTACCTCTGTCACAGGGCTTCTTGGTGTATGGCATTCTTTTAACACAGGATGTAAAACAGTTGAATGTAACTTTTTGGACCACCATTTTCCAGTATCCTATACCATGGCCTTTCACTGATTTATTTGAATCTGTCACTGATGTATGAAGTTTTACTAAAAAAGAGGAATTTGAATTAGAAATCTATATTAGACTGGATTTCAATTGCATTCTAATCGAGTTTACTTTTTTAACTAATAGTACGAAGAGTGATGATTTTTTTGCCTTTTTTCCAGATTGGTGATCACAATAGGGATATCTATTACCAGGATAAAAATGGACTTTCCAATGATGATTATCTTACACTAGGAGTGGATGAACTTCCTCTGTTTTGTGGCCGGACTGCCCTCCAGTGTTACGAAGACTTCATGCTCAGTTTTGTTAACAAATTTGATTCATTTATTGGAAGTGTAATTGAAGAAATAAGTGTTGGTCTTGGTCCTTCTGGAGAACTTAGGTACTTCTGATGTTGTTTTATGACCAAAAGTGTGAGACAATTATAAAATTTTTTCATGGATAATGTCATGCAGGTATCCTGCACATCCTTCTGGAGGTAGATGGAAATTCCCTGGAATTGGTGAATTCCAATGTTATGACAAGTACATGTATGTCGAGCTCTTTTATCATCCTATTATATTAACTCAATGGCTTAGATTTACATGGTTATTTTGCTCTAAGGATGGAAGACTTGAAGATGGCTGCTTGTCAGGAAGGGAAACCTCAGTGGGGAGACAGAGGACCTCAAAATGCTGGTTGTTACAACAGTCTTCCACCTGGTATTCCCTTTTTTGAAGACGGACAGGAGAGCTTTCTTTCTGATTATGGCCGTTTCTTCCTAGTACGTATACTGTGAACTAACCTAGTTTAATTTCCATGTGAGGATTCCTAGTTGGGACTCGAATTGAATCAATTTATATGAGTGATACTATTAGTAGTATATGCTGGTTGCAGTCTTGCAAAACCTTTCTCTTTTGTCTTGATATGCATAATACACTGCTAACATAGATCTGCCATTAAGTTAAAATTTATATCTGACATTGTGGAGTTTGGAAATTAATAGAACACAATGTACAAAAAGCTTTTATCTGCTACTCTCACTTGTCTTAGCCTCTTTGGCCTTTACTCAAGTGAAGTAAGTTGATTTACTCTTAAGAGGGGTTTCGTGCTAGTGTGTTGTCTATTAGCCAACAACTCAAAAGATGGACATAATCTTTGAAATTTTGAATTTGTGATGTATTCTTGATCTTTTGGCTATGCTTGAAAGTTTTCTTGTCGCATGAATATAACTAATATATTGAGAACTTCTAGAAAACTCTGTAAATGTTAGTTGAAGATACAGACCCATCATTTCTACATTAGGTTGGTATAGAATTTGTCTGACATATTTTTATAGATTATTTTAAGAGGAAGAACCAAAAAAATGTATATATAAGATGACAAGTTCTATGTAATCGCAGCACATCACTCATAATCTACGTTTTTCCAAGTTAACTAGGATTGAAAATGTGAAATTGTCAGATGCACTTACCATTTTGACGAACTTAGCCTGTGAATTTGGAAAAATCACCTCCTATAACCATAAGTTCTATGAAGTGTTCTCAGCTTCACTGAGTAATGGAAATCAATTTTAAGGCTGTCCAGGACATATAAATTCTGACAGTGAAATTCTCTTTGCAGGAATGGTATAGTGGTAAGCTTATTTGTCATGCAGATGCTATTCTGGCAAAGGCAGCCAATGTGCTGAAGAAGTATCAAGAAAATGAACAAAATCCAGTTACTTTAGTGGCTAGAATTGGCGGAATATATTGGTGGTACCAAACAATTTCACATCCTGCTGAACTTACAGCTGGCTATTACAACACAGCTCTAAGAGATGGTTATGATCCAGTTGCTTCAGTGCTGTCTCGTCATGGAGCTGCTCTCCATATTTCGTAAGATTTGAGATTCTTCATTACTAATGTTACAGAATATAAACGAATGTTATAATCATTGCATCCACATTAATGCGGTGATACTGATGGAAGCTTGTGCTATAGCCATTTGATCATTGGGTTGTGTCATTGCAATATTGTTGAAGTGTTAGTGTATATTAAGTCTCTCATGTGGAAAGACATGTATATTCCATTGCATGGTTACTTTTACTGCATTATGTTGTTGGCTGATCACCATTTTTTCTTTCGTATGCTGGAATTTGTTTGCCTTATTGGATATATCTCTATTAACAAGTTTACATGTCGAATTATTTTGTTTCAGTTGCTTAGAAATGATGGATAGTGAAACCCCACCAGCCTATTGTTGCAGTCCTGAGGGGTTACTTCAGCAGGTGTGGGTTCTTTCTCTGTGAATAAAATTTAGTTTGTTTTCCTTAGTTGTGAGATTTGACATACCTGTACTTTTGAATTACTTATATTCCCATATCTATGACACCCATGTTTTTGAATTTTCTTTGGACTTGACTGATCAATTTGAACTACATGACCATAATTGACTTAATTTCATTTTTACCTAGATAAGAACAGTTTCAAAGAAAAGAATACATTTGATTGGAAGAAATGCTAGCGAACGATTTGATCAGGTAAATTTCATTCTGGTCATGGTAAATCCTCTATTGCTTTTAGTTTTTCCTCATCTTTTCTTAAATTCCTTTTCTTTGGATACATAATACTGTCTTATAAAGATGCCTAGAAATTTCTCTGGAGATCATTTGGAAGGGAGAGGATAAACAAAATACACTGTAGTTGAAGTATCAATAAATCACATTTAGTTTTAACTTTAATAGATTAGTTGTATTTGTAGGCTCAGGGTTATACAAGTCAAATGCTTGGTTTAGTTTCATGGAGGTTACTATAATCTTTACTTCTTTTTGTATAGCATGCATGAAAATGTCTGTCAAGATTCAGAGCGGTGATAATTAAGGAAGCATTATCAGATGAACAGTTACCATTAAAGGGAACTGACTCGATTTTTTTATGTGTGGGTTTGTCTTAATTCTACGGTTGTTAATGTATGAGACCAATCTCCTTTAGAAATTCAAGTATGATGATGCTATTGTCAAACTTGAATTCACATTTTTTAGCAAGATCTTGTTTTTTTGTCAACCTTAACAGAAGATTTGTTGCAACGTCATTGTGATAAAAAACCATCCAGTGAATTCTTGCCACTATTCTGGAATATTTTCATTGAACAATTGCTTGAATCATACAATTGTGGAAAACGCTGTTTTATCTCATATTTAAACCAGAAGATGAGAAAGATAATAAGTCTTGTTTTGGATTTGTACAGAATAGCCCAATTTGCATGTTTGTTTAGAATAGATGTTGAAGAGCCAATAATTAATGGAGTTTTTGAGTTCTTTATCCCATTGGGGCTTTCAGTGTAGCAAGATGGTGACTACTTTGGTCATCAGTAATACATATATATGCTCATCCTTCTCTGCTCTATCAAAGGCCATTTGTACTGTTTAATTAGTTTTAGTAAGATGAGGTCAGCATTATTATTTATCGTATCTTTTGCTTTTTTTCTCATTTTTCGATGCCTCATGCCATGAAAGTAAATGTGTGTGTGTCAGTGTATGCATATGTGCCCTTGTTCTGTTTCTTTTTCTTTCATAGCATAATCCGTTCTGACGTTTTCTTGCAGAAAGGACTTGGGCAAATACTTGCCAACTGTTATCATCCACAGGCAGAAGCTGTAAGGTCATTTACTTATTTCAGAATGAATGATAAAATTTTTGCAGTTGAAAATTGGAATAATTTTGTCCCTTTTGTTAGAAAGATGAGCACTGATCTGTAAGTTACCTTTGAACCTGATCTAACCATGATTTTCTTACAAAGATGTCAAGAATAGCAGTGTCTCTGCCCCTATGAAATTTTTTTTCTGGCATAGGGGATAGTAAGAGGATGTAAATTCCAAGTCTTTACTGATTTATCATTACATCATCGTTGTCTGTACTAGACCTGTAATGGATACCAGTGAAATTTAAAGCAATTAAAGTTTATTTCAAAATTTAATTAATAGATATATTTAAAAAATGAAAGCAGATTTTCATTTGCCTGTGTCTAAACTTGTTGCCCTCTCTGACAATTAAGAGCTTTAGCAGAAGGGGAAGATACTTGTCAAAAGTGAAGCTGGTCTTGCTACCATGCTCGATGCTTTTATGTAGCTTGCTGGACCTTTTTCACCAGAAGGTTTAAAATGAGCACTATTGAGCTTTATATCCCCCTCTGATCTCCTATTCCAGATCTTCCACTCCAAATCTGCCAGTGAGGTTTCATGCTTTGTCACCTAAATAAGAAGTAAATATTTGAAAACTTAAGGGAGCTGTTCACTCAGCCAACCATTGATGGATTGGTCTGATCAGGTGCTAATCAAGGTTTGTGTGCATCCTCTTTGGACCCAACTTCATAAATTGAAAAATTATTGAGATGTGAAGTGCAGAAAGACATCAGTCATTCAACCTATATATTTGCGTTCTGTTTTAGCTATTTGACCTCTTCCTAGGAATGTGCTTTTCTCACTCCTCTTTAGACTGCATATTTACTGGGAATAGTTTGGTTATTGATGATTCATTACTGGTTCAATTACCTAGGTATTCTCTGAGTCAGACCATCACCAAAAAAGTTATGACTTGCATATTCTTGTTTTAAAGGAATTCATCACCATGACCCACCAACATAGCTTCATTATGATGCAATATATAGTTGTTTAATATTGTTATGGATGTTGATGTTAATCCATATTAAGCATTAGTAAGTCTGTCACAGCAGTCAGTTAGTGCACAATGGTCAATCCATAATTTGTAGCTACAACTATTGATATGCCATATGGCCATTCCCATTTGAGTAACCTCTGGTACCAATGTGCCTAGGCAAGTCCCTCACTATTGTGCTTCCAGCTGGTACAGTTTTATATGTAGATCTTATGTATGATTTATGTTACATTTGAATGCGTAGACATTGTCCACCTGTTATCTAGATGTCATACCCTCTACTGTCTTACGTTCTACTGTCTTGTCTTGTATGAGTTCATTAATAGTTCTTCCTATCGCCTGATGACCCTGTCATGATTGAAGCTGATCTAGACGACACCACCATACTGGAGTGTTTTTGGAGCTGGATTTATACGATCATTTTCATTGATCCAACATAAAGCTCAACATCTCTTCCCCCATGGGATTGCGTCGGAACCCAATTAGCACGATTGGCTATTGTTTTCGTATTGATTTAACATTGCAGGTCGCACCTTTAGCAATCATCAATTAGGTTACCAAATCTGCATATATTTTTCTCCAGCTAACTTCTTGAGCTCCTGTATAAATTATTTAAAACTACAGAACCAGAACTATGAGATCTTTACTGAAAATGCTTGATTATTTTCAGCACTTTGTTGCTTCTGATATTTGCCTTGGTAAATATGTTCAGAAGATATTGAAGCAAGCAAGATCATGGCTAGAGAGAGGAGAAAGAACGAAGACATGTTTTTGGGAAGATTTTGTGCTTAACTACATGGATGGGACAGTCATGCTAAGTTAAACTAGGCTAGGATTGCCATACAAAAAATTGAATATATATATATTTCTCATAAGTAGGCTAAATGGCAAATAGTATGGACATCATTCAATTGTGGAGAGCAAGTTCCACTTCAATTTCCTCCTTGTGGTGTAAAATTAAACCAATTCAACCAAATTGTAAAAAAAAAAAAAAAAAGAACTTTGACGGAAACAACTTGAATAAACTTACCAAAACTAAGGCATAATTATCAGCTGGCTGGCCACTTACAATGTTGATTCATAGCGTGTAAGTCATTGCAAATTGATTAGCTATAAGCTATGGCATGAGAAAACTAGCTTAGTAAGGCAAAACTTCCCTAGCATAAGGGTAGGACTTGAAAGGCACATAAAAGCAGGTTTTAACATATGTGTTCGATGAAGATTAAACTATGTGCTAAAGAAAATTAAATTAAGCAGGATTCATAGCTCAAAAATTGACATGATCCGACAATGTTGTGATTTGCAAAAGTGTTGATACATCATGGTCCATCATCTCTTTCATTTACTAATGTTTTAAGTCGCTCTGGTCCTCTTAACCTCCATCAAATTAGTTTCTGCATTATTAAAAAGCTACTCCGTTGTGTAACAATGAATGAAAAGATGCAAGTAGAGCCCAATACGACGTCGTATGAAATTTAGATTTTTAATTTTTTTTTTTTTTTTTGGTGTGCTTTTATATCAGGTTAAAGACTGAAAGTATCCTCCTATCTCGAAAGCTGGTGTTTCAACAGTAGCCATGTCTGCTTTTCTCTCCACATTAACCCCAACTTCTCTCACCCACAAACCCTTTCTCATCTCTTTCAAAAACCCATCTCTTCTCTTGGTGAAAAAATCCCACAGAACCCAAACCAAAAAGGCATTCATCATAGCCAAATCCAACGGTAGTGATTCAGCAGACGCAGGAGACAGAATTATCTCAGCAGTCTGTTACTTTTACCCATTCTTTGATGGAATCCAATATGGAAAATATGTAATAACCCAATTCTCTCCCATTCAAACACTAATCCAACCATTGGTACCAGCTATAAGAGTCTTTAAAAGCTTTCCTTTAAATGGGTTTTTAGTGTTTTTAACCCTTTACTTTGTTGTTGTAAGAAATAATAATTTTAGTAGATATGTTAGGTTTAATACCATGCAAGCTATTGTGCTTGATGTTCTTTTGATTTTTCCTGATTTGTTGGAAAGGAGTTTTAATCCAAGAGATGGATTGGGTTTGGATTTGGTAATGAGTTTGGATAGTACTGTGTTCTTGTTTCTTTTGGTTTGTTTGATTTATGGGTCTAGTTCTTGTTTGTTGGGTCAAGTTCCTAGATTGCCTATTGTTGCTGAAGCTGCTGATAGGCAAGTTCTTTGAAATATACCCAAATTTGACGGGAGGTTTATTGCTTTTATCGCTTTGATGTAATGAATTTGGTTTATTAAATACAGAAAGCTGATCATACAATTGTTGCTATCTTTGTTGTTGTTATTGTTTGTGATTAAACTGACATTTCAGTTGTTGTTATCATGTGTGATGGTGGGGAATGAAGTAATTTTGAATGCATTGTTACTGTTTATGTTGTCTTCAATAGCATCTGAATGTTCTTTGATGTGGGTTTCCATAGATGGTTTGATTGAAATACAGTAGGTAATGAACTTTATTTTGTGTGGACAAATCATTTGAAGCTATTGAGTTGTTAGTAGATGATGATAATGCATGTCTATAGGCAAAAATTTTGAAAATTGAAGGTAGCATCCTTCCGGAGTACATGGTTTAATTCTTTCTCAGGCCTTGATTCCCAATATCAAGTTCCCATTTATCAGTTACAAGGCAGGTACATTAGCCTCTTTGATCCCAGTTGATGATGGTCTTTGATATTGCTGCTGTTTGGTACCTTTGTATTGTTTTATAGATAGGCATTAGCTACTGAGTTTCTGTACAAATAGGTAAGCATGTTCTATTGTAGCCATGAAGCATGATGGCTGTAGAAGTCTTGAGAACTTGAGCTTTGGATTCAAAATTTGCGGCACCAGAGCAGCTACCAAATGATCTCCATCTGAGTTCTGATCTACAGGTGAGCATGAAACGAATAAGGATCAGCTTGGGCTTAACGCCCAGACAAACTTTTTATACTCTGTGGTGGCTTAAATTATGCCCTGAACTACTATTGGGCCTCAATGTGATGTCCGAACTAAGACCCAAAGCTAAACAGGGAAGTTAATCACTTGTTGATGTTATGCAGGGATTCTCATCATAGCTACTTAACTGGTATAATGAATGGCTTGGAGAAAGATAATGACTTCTGCTAGAACTTGGGGGTCATTTCTTTGCCAGGAAATAGACTGGCTGTCCGTGGAGCTAATACCTAATAGTTTTGGTCCGACAAACTAAGGGAAATGATCTGATATTGTACTTGAAAACTGGTCTCAATTTATTGAGTTGTAGCGTAGCTAGATTTATTGCCCAGTTTTTTATTTTGGCTGGGGAGGAGGAATCTGAACCCTCTATATCTAAATGGAGCTGACTTCATGGCTAGATCTAGCCAACTTTAGGCGGGTAGTTCAAAATTAGCTTAACATTTAAATGCAGCGTTCTTAGGACCTGAACCTATAATTTTTAGGGTCATGGATTTTCGTCTATCACTTGAACCAAGTAGTAGGGGGAATTTATTGTCCAGTTTATTACTTCAATTTATGTATAAATAATTTGAGTGTCATTATGTGAGAGTGGGGGATTGAGCTCGTAATTTTTATTAATGTTTTGGTCTTATGATAGAATGATAAACTATCGGTCTAAATAATTTATAATGAAATCCTTATATTTGAAATTAATTTGACAAAATGTAAATTTTTTTTTAACAATTGAGAGATCAAGAGAGTGGATTAAATCCATTATCTCATTTTAGAATGTTCATTACTTGGATTACTGAAGTACAAAGAGAGAACAACAAAATGTGGGATGTTGGGTAGATATATACCTGTCCATGAAATAGAGTGAGTCACTAGTTGTCCCCACTTTTATTTTGCTCCCTCGAGCAGGAGCTTCCACAGGCAACATTAGCAATGGCTAGGACCAACCTACCGACTTAAAAGAAAAACCGAAAAAAAGAAAAATTTTCTGCCACTAAATCAGCAGCAGCATTAGCACAAATACAAACACATCCATTCATCAAACATTTTTATGTGCTAGATTCTGATAGATAACGCACAGACACTTTTTTCTTTTCTTTCTGGTTAGTCATTATCAACTTTTTTTTTTCTATTTTGATTGATTAAATAATTCGACATGAATACTGTTAACCATTTCACACATCAACATTAAAATTCCCCTCCTTATTAATTTATTTAAAAAGATATGCTTTTAGGTCATAAAAAACAAAATCAAAGAAAATAATATGAACAAAACTCGAGAAAAGCTCTTTTAATCCTAAAATTATGCCAACCTAATGCTTAATTCATTGTCAAAGTTTGGTGCTTAAATGCTGCAAAGAATTGGATACACATAATCATTTAGTTGACATTTTCATGGTTTGGAATTTTTTTTTTGACTGATGTTTGTGCTTCCAACCTTGTGATGGTAGTAGGTAAGAAAATATTGACCCCCAAGCATTTCCAGGCATACAATGATACATTACAAA
>CATIWM010206013.1:0-24386 GCA_949671775.1 Mallotus repandus | reverse complement strand
GGTATTCCGTATCCAGAACTCCTGGTTGTGGTGCTAGCTTGTATTAGAGAATCGAGTTACCACCACTTTCAATTTGTCCCAGTTATTACCCTGGGTGGCGACTCCTCATCTCCATGCCATGTCTTTGTGACAATGGTTAGTGTGTTTCCTAGAGCCCTGAGCTCAAACAGTGTCGCGGTTGCAATAAACTTAGGCGCGCGCTAAACCCCGCCGTCTACAGTATGTCACACCATTGGCATTTTCAATACATACTTGTTTGGGTTGATTAAATTTTGCAAAGTCTTTTGGATCAAATGTCATGTGGTATGTTGCTCCAGAGTCAATAATCTAATCAATCGAAGCTCTTTGCGTAAAGCAAGATAAACCACAGCCTTTATTACCTGAACCATTAGAAGACTCAGTTGTGTTCTCGGCACAATTAGAATTCGACAAAAGAAACTCGGTACAGGTTACTCGGTTTGAAGCAAGAGCTACTTAGCCAGTAGTTTTGCTCGGGACTATTTCTCAATTCTTGTTCAGATCTTGCCACCACTCAGGATACCCGCGTAGTTTAAAGCAGGTTTCCCGGGTATGTTTGGGATTTCCACAGTAGGTGCAACCTTCTTCAGTTCCTTTGCCCTTCTTCTTTCCACTAGCTGAGGATCCAATCTTGGTCATCTGCAAGCCCATTTGAGGAGCCCTATATCCTTTAGAGATCATTGAGGTACTCAGTGTAGTCTTCAAGTTTCCATTTAGTATGACAACTTGCCAGGTTTCCTCTCTTCAGACCTGAGCATAAGTTTATTCGAGTGTGGGAAATGGTTGGATCTGTAGTACATCACTCCATACCTTATCCAGTCGATCATCTAGCCCATCCAGGAAGGTATAGACCCTATCTTCTTGATGTTATTATTGTAGATTTGGATATCCTCGAAACACTTCATTGGGTTTGGTTGCCGAAAATCTATCTCCCTCCATAATCCATGGAGAGTATTGTTGTATATCTCAATGGATCCTCCAACTTGTCTCATCCGGGCTACCCGCCTTTTTAGCTCGTACACCTAGCAAGTATATTATCCATAAAAAAAAGTCATAGCAACGGAGTCCTATACCTATGTGGTAGTTGGATATCAGATGAAGTTGCCATTCAAAGATTATAATATTGAGTTTATCAGCCAGCCTTTTACAACCGCATTTTTTGTTCTTCACTTTCGGAAGGCTAGATTTATTGGCTCAAGTTGTGGAGTGTTAACGAGGATGCATTCAAGTTTGTCTTTGCCCCCTATATACATCTCCATTACTTGAGACCAGAAGGCATAGTTTGGCCATCAAGTTGGATACCCATCTTGATATCGAAGCTATTAGTACTCGAAGTCACTAGAGTCAGGGTCTCTGAGGCATGGTCCTAGTCATGACTCTTGAAAAATATAGTCATTGGAGTGGCAGGTGACCTTTGTGCCTTTGAGAGCAGTCTGGTCACAAGTTGCTTATGGTTGTGAGGGCAGACCATGAGTGGCTTGGTCTTCTTTACTCACTGAGATGCTTGGTGATCACTAGCTGAAGCAGCTCGTGACTGGTCTTCGTGGCCTCATCACGACCATGGGGGCAGATCATGAGGGGCGCAAAGTTGCTTGCACAATGAAGCCCCTAGAAGCTTGAGCTTTTGACCTCTGCTCATGGTCAGGACTGGAGCTTGTGAGGGAGGCCATGTAACTTGATTTTGGACATATTTGATGCTCTGATTGACTTGAATTGATCTTGAGCTTTGTGGCATCTTATTTGTGATATTTTGGATGGGCTAGGAGGTTGAAACACTTCACTTTGATTCTATGAAATCAATTGAACCTAAGCACACTCAATAAACATATTAGTTCAATTAAATTATTTGTTAAAGTCAAAACTATAGAGATTAAATAAACCTAAGGTGAATATACATCAAACACACCTTTGGAAATTTTGAGAAAATTACTATCACCCTATTAAGGTTTAGCCAAAGTAATTAGTCCGTCCCTCCATTTTCAAAAGTAAATTAAATACCCCCTCAAATTTGATTCCGTTAACTATTTATCCCTTCCTTTAAATTATTTAAGAATATTCTGTCAGTTAAAAATATAAATAATGGTCAAAACGTCAATAATTATATAAAATTTCAAAATTACCCTTAATTATTTAAGAATTTGGACTGATAAGCATATACATGATAATTTGATGTCCAAATTGTGTAAATTTTTAAGAGAAAAAATATCATTCAACTCCTTAAAACTTCATCTTCCTTTCCACCATACCATCTCTTTCACATCTACTGATCCACCACCACCACCATTGATCCACCACTAGCACATACGCCCTTATCATAAATTCAGCATCGTCACCACCAAGCTACAATAACAGATGTAACAGGACACAAGGCTTTTGAATTAAAACATTTCTAGTATCAGAAGAAATAAATCAACTTTCTCCACTACCGCCAAAACAAATATAGATTATATGTATATATAATTAACACTTTTTCTAGATCACACAGCGATTTTTTTTTTTTTTGGTAAATTCTTATTATTTTGTTATCATCATGCACCTCTAATGAACAATGCCAACACCTTTTTGCTATTTTCGGCCACTGCTATCCATTCTTGAAAGCCAATTGGTTGAAAGTTCTCCAATCAATCTGACATCATCATTAGAAGATAATAAATTCAAATTCTCTAGACGCTTAATCTTGGAGTAAGAAAGAATGCCATTTCTTAATGAGAACCAACGAGATCTTCAGCCTTTGCCGTAATTAGTCCACTTGTAAATAACTCCGGCAACAGTAGCTTCTGATCCCATTACTATAGCCTTTCCTGCATTGCTATCAGATCCACCGAAAAAAATTGCTAGTAAGGATCTTGCTCTTATCAATGATGCCTCCGGTGACTGGTCTCCGATTCCTAAACTTTCTAATGAGATGTAACAAAGTGGATGCATTTCTTTAACTCCCATTTTCATTACGATTAATTAATAACCAAGAAGGTGACCTGCAAATAAAAAATAATAAACAAAGATCAAGAAAATGGGAGGCTGAAATGGACCCATAAACAATTAAGATTTTGTTGAAAGTAGGAAGCAAATGGAAGAAGAAAAAGATTAAAACTTTGTTTGGAGTGACCGAACAAAACCTGGTGAAATTTATATAAATTTAATAATATATTAAGGAAAAGTAGGTTTCTTTTTAACTAATTAACGTTTCTTTTTAACTGGAAGGGAGGAAATAGTTAACATAATCAAATTTAAAGATATTTAATTTACTTTTAAAAATTTTAAAAATTGAAGGACGAACTAATAATTTTTCCTAAAATTTGTAAACGTTTGGTGCATTCTAAATTTTATTTAATTTTTTTTGGCATTAATATTCTTAGGCCTATAGTAATAAGCAATCTTCCTTATAGATTTGAACTAACAATTAACATCCTATATCAATAATTATACTATATACATTTTAATTATATAAAAATTTAAAAAATATATATGTATTAAAATATTCAAACTCCATTTAAATTTTAACTTGACTCAGATTAATAAGATATTTTTATAATTTTATTAAAAAAATAAAGTAATAAATATATATATATATACAAATTCAATTAGTTTCTATTGAATTCCCGAGTTTATGGAGTCAAACATTAAAGATTTTAAACTCGATTCAATAATCAACTTGAACACCTGGAATTAAGTTTCATTTGATAATAATAGAATAATTCCAAATAGTTTGGGGATGATTTAACTCTGATTACACCCTAAGCCAAAATAAATAATAATTGAGTTAAAGTTAAAATATTTTACTTTTTCTTTTTTTTTTAAAAATTGTACCGGTTTCCTTGACCGGTCCAAAGTACAAAACAAGACAACTGGTCCAGTTTAGGTTCAGCTCTGTTCAACATCTGTAAGACTCAGTTTCTTTTTTTTTTTTTTTTTTTTTTGAGAATTGCAAGACTCAGTTTCAATACAATAAAATTGTTGCAATTTTTTAGTGAGAGAGAGAGAGAGAGGTCTGATATGGCGGGACTACTGCAATGGGCAGCGGATGTGGTAGGTGGTCATGGCAGTGGACAAAGCGATGAAGGAGACGATGCAATCCCCATAATCTTTACCAAAGAACAACAAAGCTATGTTCAAGAATTGGATCAAAAGGCAGCTTCTTTAAGCCGTTCGATTCAAGATCTACGCCTCAGATTACCTCCACCTGACATTTCTGAACGTCTTCCTCATCTTCTTGCCCATTCTTTAGCTTCCAATGCTGCTCTTGCTTTGCAGTTGAATGCTCACTCTGCCACTAAGGAACAAGTAATGTGTATAATTATCTTCTTTTAGGGTTAATTGTGTTTGATTAATATCTGGGCCTTTTTAGTTTAAATTGATGATTATGTTAGTTTTTGTGATCTTTGTGATTTTGGGTTTTGTGTGTAATTATTGTCTTGTATGAATTTACATGTTTCAGAATTCTAGGATAAAGCAGTTTTTTTTTCCTTATCTGGGTTTTTGAATTGGAAATGTTACAGTAAGAACTAAGAACCCTTTTTAATTAGTTGTTTTTGTTCTGCATACTTAGTGCAGAATGCTTAGATTACATTTGAATTTCAGAAAATATAGCAATATGGATATATGAAGGTATACTGATAATTGGCCAACTATATGCATCAATAACATTTTTTTTTTTGTTGAATTCTTTCGCAATTAGATTGTCAGACAGTTAGTTTAATGTTGTTGTTTGTAACTTCTATATAGGTTATGTCTAATTGAAATTATTTTTCTTCAAATTTTATATGAAAAAGCTGGCATTGATTGCGTGTGGATTTCATCTCGATGAATTTGGATAAGAGTAATTTGGTGGTGTATTTTGATGGGATTATGAGTTCCAGTGAACCATTGGATAGTTGGTTGTGATCTCAAGCTGTACCGAGTATCAGTATGTGACGTGTTTTAGTTATGTGGATGAGTTTTGAAGCCTGATCAATCCCCATTTTAGTAGTTCCTTTTTCTTTTTTTGTCAATTCTACTGTCTTGATAGTTTTCACTGATTAATGTCCCAGGCTCAACTGAGAGAGGTAACTTTGCTGGAAGAAAATGTTGCATATGAAAAGGCTATATCAAATTGTGAGAGTAAAGTACAGGAGAAATTGCAGGAAGCAGATTTACTTCAGAGGAAGTTACAGGTTCGGGCTCAACTTTGAGGGAATGTCTATTTTGATTCTCTGATAACTTGTATACATGTATCCCATGTTAGCATATCTTTATTAAAGAAGCTTCTCTTTGAGTAAATCTTGTATTTAAGGGAATCTGACTAAGTTTAGAAGCTGGCTTTGTTATCCTTTTAATTTATTGGCATCTTTGATGTTTAATGATATTAACTATGGTTGTATTGTCGATGCCAGGAAATGGATGACAAAGAAGAACAATTGAGACAGGAGCTGGAAAATGCAGAAAATGCTATTGACACTAGACAGTCAGGAAGGCCTGGTGATTCAGTAGTATCTGCCATAGAAGCTGAAGCTGGACCAGATACACATTATGCAAATTCCTCTTTATTGGAGAACTTGGAGAAGAAGAAAAAAGAACTGGTATGTTGTTCCTTTTCATCTTACAAATATTGTATAACTGTTGTCTTTTTTTTGGGTGCTAAAATATGCTCGAACATCACAGAGGTCAATGGAAGAAATTGTTCAAGATTTAGAGAAAAAATGGGCACAAGTTCAGCATAACGCACTTAAGCATCCTACACCAGGTATATATGCCATACACTTTGTCAGTAATCTATATGTAATTCTTAGACTTTTGGGCAATGTGTATGCATATTGCATATAGTATAGTGATATGCAATCACTTGAATGAGTGCACCTGGACTGACACAAAGAAGGGTCTAGGTTTAGACTTCCGGTTCACATTCTTACCGCTTATAGAAGAAGGTTACGAAAGGAAAGAATATCTAGTTTGTTTTCAGAACATTAAGGCATAGCTTTTAATCTCTAAGGAAAAGGAAGAAAATAACCATTTCATTTGTTTAGAAAAATTTTAGCCATTTATCTTGCTTTTTGTTTTTGGGAATTTGATCACACTCAAAAAAGTGTCTACTTCAAGGATTCAGATTCTTCAGGTTTATACCTGGTATTCAATGATTTGTTAATGCATGTTAATCTTCTACCTTGGTCATTGAATGGTCATCCGTAGCATCTACCTAGCTGTTTCCTTAATGTTTAAATTATTAAATGCATCAGAGAATGTCTACATGATCAATGAAAATTGTTTTATGCCCTGAACTCATTCAAGGGAATTTGATTTGTGCTATTTTTTTTGCTTTTGCAGTCCAGAGAGAGAAGATATTGGATAAACAACTTCATAGCTTGATTGAGCAACTAGCCGCAAAACAGGTTAGTTTTATGTTTTATTTTGGATTTTCAATTTTTCCTGTATTATTTGGAGTTGATCCCTTTTGAAATATAGCACAATTTTTGACTAATACTAGCCTACTTGTTTGCAGGCACAAGCAGAGGGTCTGGTCAGTGAAATCCATTTAAAACAGATGGAGCTAGAAAGATTAAACAGCTTATGGAGGCAGCTCGAAAGCAGCAATTTAGAGGTCAATACTGCCAGGAATCGGTTTGTAAGAAGCAACTCAGACAAGGGAGCATCTTCATCTTCTTCTATGGAGTACATTGCTGACAAGCTTCCTTATTCTACTAGTGGTCGAACAGAACAGCAGCAGAGGCTTATGCTGCAGAGGTCGGCTTTTGTACTATACATTTTATTGTTGCACATATTGGTGTTTATCAAGATTTCATTTTGACTATCATGGGCATGCTCATTGTCTTCGAAAAGGTTTATTTTTGTTTATTGCATTTTCATTGCCTGATGAAACTTATGTATTATCTTGATTTGTATAGAACTTATTACATATTTGTACATATAAACAGATGGTCACCTGATAAAAAGTTTTTTTTAGTTCTCTTCCTAAATTTTCCTTTAACATGCTCTTTTTACCATTCAAAATCATCACATTCGCATTCAACAGAATGCTAATGATAAAACAAAGGGAAAAGGTCCAATTTAACCTCTAATGTATGGTGTGAGGTTCAGTTAAGCCCCTGATCTATTTTTTAGCTCAAAAATACATCTAATTTTATTTAATCCGGTCATTTAACCCCTTCTACATTTATGAAAATTGTAAGCTAGTCCTTAAAATTATTTTTCTATCAAAATATTTCATGTTTAAAATTTCAAAAGACAAAATTAACTTTAATTTTTTTATTAATAGTATAATCTTAAAGAAATTATTTTATTTAAGGGTAAATTACATTTATCTCCCCTAGGTTTGACCTAATTTGAACTTACCTCCCTCTTGTTTCAAAATCAATCATTTACCTCCCTAAGTTATTATTTCGTTAACAATTAAGGAGCTCTGTTAGGGTTTGTTGGAAAATTGACGTTAATCAAAACAAATTGGTTGACCGAAACTAATTTTTTTTTAAAAATGCCGGAGCCCGTCGTCAAACGGCGCCGTCCTCGTTCTTCTCTAACAGTTTCCTTCCTACTTCACTTCACCATATCATATTCTTTGAAGCAGACTCAATTCCACCTCGCGTCCATTTGTCGCCTCGGTTCCATCTCTCACCTCGTCTCCATTTGTTTGAAGCAAAAAATTGAAGATTGCATGATATAGGTGAGCAATAAGGTTGCCATCTCCATATGCATAATAGAATGATGGGTAAGAAAATGATCGGCAATCTAAAGTTTCTATGGACTCTAAAGGGCAGTTCGCAATGGCACATAGGTCAGAAGGTTTGAGTGAGCAGCTGAACATGCAGATGATTTACAGTTGACGGTTCTTGCAACGGAGGAAAGTTTTGGCGGCAAAGAGGAAGCTGTGGTAGTGTTGTCGGCTTTCCCATCGCAAAGAATGCATTCAAAACGCTGGCAAGGGAACCAGATAAGTTCACTACTTGTATCAAGGTAAAGCGAGACATGTTGAGGAGGTTTGGTGTTCAGCATGAAAGAAAGAGTGTAATCACTGCCTAGAGAAAGAGAGAGAGAGATTTGGCGATGCCGGTGGTGTTGTTGGAAGTAGGTGGCAGAGCAGGTGGAGGTGGATTTGAGGAGGTGGTGAGTAGAGGTGAATTGGGTTTTAGAAAGGGAGTGGGTTAGAGGAAGATAAAGAACCTCTGATAATGAAACATAGATGCAGTGAAAACAGAGCACAAAACATAGCAAAAAACAACAAGAAGTAGTCATGTTAACTCAAGGGAGCGTAAAGGAATAAGAAGAGAAAAGGGAGATTTTCTTAGCAGAAGGGACAAGAGGAAGTTTATAGAAGGGGTGGGTAGAGGAAGACTTCTAAAACGGCCAAAGCAACACTATCATTTTCTGGACTTCTTTCAATACTTTGAACCTGAACCCTACTGACACAGTGGAAATGATTTGCACTCCTTTGTTGGCATCTTTTTTCATGCATAATATTAAGTAGCTTGTTGATGCCTGATTTAATTCTGTTAGGAAAATCAGAGGAAGGAAAACAAATAATATAAGAGAAGAAATATAATAAATTGCAGGCAAATCTCACTGCATCATTTTCATTTTTTTTTCATGTATTTATAGTACAAAATACATTACAATTCATAATAATACATAACATATATATTTAATTTAAAAAGCTTTAATTTTGGCAAAGTTATTCTCCACCAATAACACGTATTATAGTTTTTTTTTTACTAAAATTTAGCTTCACCATACAAACAAATATACTAAATAACAATATCTAGAATAGCTCTTGACAGCATAATAATTACTGTCATCACTCCTCCTTAATGTAAGAGCTGTTACAAACTCCTAGTTTTTCTCTTAGAGCTTCAAATCTTGACTTCTGCAATCCTTTGGTGAAAATATCAGTTAACTGATCCTTAGCGTCATAATGCATTAACTGAACCTTCTCTTCTCGTTCAGCCTCCTTGGACAACATGAAATTTAATCTTGATATGCTTAGTTTTTCCATGGAAAACTGGATTTTTCACCATAGCAATAGCTGACTTATTGTCGCATAGAATAATTGTTGGTTTGGATTGCTTGAACATTAAATCTTCAAGAATTTTCCTGATCCACAAAACCTGGTTGACAGTAGCTGAGGCAGCAATGTACTTAGCTTCTGCTGTTGACTGAGCTACACTACTTTATTTTTTTGAACTCCAGCAAAACATGCTAGTACCAAATGTGAAACAATAGCCTGAGGTGCTCTTCATATCATCTTGAGATCCTGCCAGTCACTATCAGTGAAACCTATAAGATCGAAGGTTGTAGACTTTCTGTAGAAGATCCCAAAATCAATGGTACTTTGAATGTACCTTAAAACCCTTTTAGCAGCTTTGAAATGCAATTCTGTAAGTGAATGCATAAATCTTGACAGCACACTAGTGGCAAACATAATGTCTGGTCTAGTTCCACATAGTTACAATGGACATCTAACCAAGCTTCTATAGATTGATGCATCAAAAGGACTAGAACCATCTTCTTTCTTCAACTTTTCTCCTTGGACAGTAGGTGTGCTCACAAACTTTCTATTTTCAATTTCAAACTTCTTAAGAATTTCACCAGCATACTTCTTCTGAGAAAGTATGACATCTCTCCAAGATCATTCATCTGAAAAACCTCCTTCATCTGCATTTTGAATTGCCTTACAACATCATCATTGCTTCCAGTCACTAAAATGTCATCTATATAAATAGAAACTATTAAAATCTCTTAATTTTCATGCTTTATATATAAATTTGCTTCATTATAGCTTCTCATGAACTCCAACTTCAACAGATAATCATCAATTCTGGAATACTAGGCTCTTGGGGCCTGTTTCAAGCTATAAAGCGCTTTATTTAGCAAAAAAGACTTTATCAGGCTTATCTTTGCTGATAGGCTACTCAATGTAAATCTCCTCTTTTAAAACTCCATTCAAGAAGGCTGACTTTACATCCATTTGAAATACTTTCCATCCTTTATGAGCTGAGATAGCTAAAAGCAATCTAATTGTGTCAAATCTTACTACAGGTGCAAATGTCTCAATAAAATCTATTCCAATTTGTTGAGCATACCCTTTCACTATTAATCTTGCTTCACACTTGTTGATGGAGCCATCTGCATTGTACTTGAGCTTAAACACCCACTTTACTCCAATTATATTCTTGTTGCAAGGTTTGTCTATAAGCTTCCACGTTTCATTCTTATAGATCATCTTCAACTCCTCCTCCATGGCTGCTCTCCATTCAGGATGCTTCAAAGCTATGTCCACATCTTGAGGTTCAAACAATGCCACATTGCACCTGTTGTATATGTCTTGAAGTGTTCTGGTTCCTCTGACAGTAATCTCATCATTTGATCCTTCACCTTCTGATGTTGCATCTTGTTCTTGGAGAATGTCTCCAAAATTGGATACCTGTTGAAAGGAACTTAGTTTACCTTGTTCCCAATTCCAAGCAGCATTTTCATCAACCATCACACTTCTGCTAACATACACCTACCAAGTTATAGGATTTAAAATTCTATAACCTTTAGAGTAATTGTTGTACTTTATAAATACTCTAACATCAGCTCTCTTATCAAGCTTGTCTCTCTTGGCTTGAGGAATAAGAGAATAATAGAGATTGCCAAAGACTTTGAGATGAGCAACGGATGTTTTAATTGCAAACTAAGCCTCATAGGGAGTTTTTTCATTTAAAGCTTTGGTAGGAAGCCTATTTTGCAACTAGACTGTTGTATTTACTGCTTCTGCCCATAGTTGCTTTGGCATTTCCTTCTCAAACAGTAAGCATCTTGATATGTTCATGATTGACCTATTTTTCCTTTCACTTACACCATTTTGTTGAGGTGTATAAGTGACTGTTAATTGATGATGGATGCCTGACTTCTGTAGAAAGCTTCAAATTCATGAGATGTGTACTCTGTGCCAATATCAGACCTTAAGGTCTTGATCAACTTGGCACTATGATTCTCTACCGCTGCTTTAAATTTTTGAAACATAGTGAACACATCTGATTTTTTGTTGAAGAAAATAAACCCAGCAAAACGTAGTATAATCATCAATAAAGAGAAGAAAATATTTGCTTCCACTATATGAAGCAACACTCATAGGTCCACATACATCTATATGAACTAGCTGTAACTTTCATTAGCTCTCCAAGCTTGATTAATAGGAAATGACATCTGACTTAATTTTCCAAATTGACAGACATCACACACAGTAATGTTCTCTTGTACAGAAGGCATATCAACCGCCATGTTTTTGCTTTGAAGAAGCTTCATAGAAGAATAACTTGTAAGACCAAGCCTTTTATGCCAAAGAACATTTTCATCTTCCACAGTAGTGAGAGCTTGAATTTTTGTTTGATCCCATTCAAAATAAAAAAATCTATTTCTCATTTGACAGAAAAAAGTTTAATACCATATGGATTAAAAACTTCACACCTTTTGTTTTTAAAAAATAAATTGTATTTCTTATCAAGCAATTGACCAATGCTTAACAAATTGTACATGATTTCAGGTACAAATAAAACATCTATAATCAACTTTGTACCTGAATGTATTTGCACCAACACAGAGCCCTTCCCTTTGACATCAATTAATCTGCCATCTCCAATCCTCACTTTGGAACAATAATTCTTATCTAAAGTCTTAAAGCTCTGCAATCTTGAAGTCATATGATGTGTGCATCCACTATCAATGAGCCATTCATTAGGATTCTGAGCTGCTACTAAACATTCTTCAACAACAATAGCAGTAAACAATTTCTCTTCTTGATCCTAAGTACCTTCATTGACTTGAGATGGTTGTGTTTGAGGTTGTTTATGTTTATTAGTTGGACAAAACCTCTCAATGTGTCCAAACTGTTTACAACCCCTACATTGAACTCCTGGTCTTCTCCAATAATAATCTTCACTATGACTAGTCTTTTTACGATAAGGACATGGTGGATACTTCGCTCTCCTTCTTCCTCTATTTCCCTGCTGATCTTTCTTCTCCTTTCTATTCTTTCCATTAAAACTTCTTTTCCTACTGGACTCAGCTTGTAGCTTAGAGCTTTGAGAAGCTACAAGAGCCTTTTCTATTGGCTTCTCCTCCTCCCTAAATGTTTTTCTTTGCACAACAGCTTGTAGAGCATTTACAAGCTCAGTAAGTGTGAGTGTGGATAAGTCCCAAATATCCTCAAGAGAGAAAATCTTCGCTTCAAACCTCTCTAGCAAAGTCACCATCACCTTCTCTACAATTCTTTTTTCTGGCAATTCTTCTCCCATTAGCCTGATCTAGTTTACTACCTTTATGACTCTGTCAATGTAAGCCTTTACATTCTCAGTCTCTTTCATTATGAGAGGCTCAGATTTCTTTCTCAAATTGAAGAGCTACATCTGTTTTGTTTTATCACTCCCTTGGAACTCCATTTTCAACTTATCCCATACTTGTTTAGTTGTTTCACATGCCATTATTCTAATAAAAATGGTTTCATCAATGGCTGCATGGAGGGTACTCAAAGCTTTGAATTTTCTAAAAACTCTTTCTTCATAAGTTTTTATCTGATTCAAAATTGGATTCATTGGCAAGTCAGTCTCCATTTCTTTTTCCACTGCTTCCCAAAGTAGTGAACCCTTAAGGTAAGCCTGCATTTAACAGACCAAACATTATAATTTTCTCCTACGAAAATAGCAGGAGTTGAGCCTGAGATGCTGCTGCAGCTTGTAGCCATCTCTCATATACTCCTTTTTTTTTTAATATTTAACGTTTAAGGAAGAGTTTTCTATTTTTTTTTTACTCATAACTTCTCAAGGATCAAAGAAAAAACTTTTTTGTCTCTGATACCAATTGTTAGGAAAATCAGAGGAAGGAAAGCAAATAATATAAGAGAAGAAATATAATAAATTGCAGGCAAATCTCACTGCATCATTTTCATTTTTTTTGTTCACGTATTTATAGTACAAAATACGTAACAATTCATAACAATACATAACAAATATATTTAATTTAAGAAGCTTTAATTTTGGCAAAGTTATTCTCCACCAATAACACGTATTATAGTTTTTTTTTTGTTTTACCAAAATTTAGCTTCACCTTACAAACAAATATACTAAATAACAATATCTAGAACAACTCTTAATAGCACAATAATTATTGTCATCAAATTCTCTCAAGCTAAATGCAGTCCCTCGGCCACAAATCAACTTTTATAGATATTTGTACAAAGTAAGGTGGTGTTTCTACTCTCTGTGTCAGAGATTTCTAGTATGTACAGAGTCCTCTAAAGAAACGCTGCATAAACATTTTAGCAAACAAAAGAAACATCCCCACTCTCATGCTGCAGTCCCTAGCAGGTTCGTCTTGGCACTTGTTTCTTCTCTTTCCAAAATTGGTTTCAACAATTATTGCCCACTCACTGTCTTTAGCAATTATGGAGGTTTGTAGGAGAGTAAACAAATATCAAGTTACTGATTACAAAAGATGACATGATTTTATGAGCAGGAAAACCTAGTTTTTATAGAAAACTGATATTGAAAGTCAACCCACAATGTTGGATGATGATCTGATATACATACTGAACCAATATAGCCATCTCTGTATAAATAAGCATAATCATCCAGAATATGCTATTTGGACTTGTACTTGCACGGAGAGCATATAGAAAGAGAATAGCATGATAAACCATTAAGAGCAAGCTGAAATTCCACATGAAAATGAGAACAAAGTAGAAATAATAAACAATGTCGTTGTTAGATTGCATTTGGCCCCACATGTAGTGGATGATTAACCCAATTTGCAGGCATGCACTGTTAGGGGTGATCACCTCATCATTTGAATGCATGGACGATGAATGGTCAGTAGTTTCATACCCTGTGTTCTCATTTTCTATCTCACAGTATACCTCATAAATAGAAGAGTCGACACCAAGATCTGGTTCTTCATGTTTTATATTAAAGAACCTAACTACACTGAATAGCTAAACTACTAGGTGATTGAACTTAAGAAACACCATCATTGAGCAGATACACAACTGAGAGTAATGGCCAGGGAAAAAGAACTGAGATGATAGATTCATTGATGGCTATTTTATTAGAGTTGAAAGATTTGATGATAGATTCCTGAATTTTGAGAAGAAGAAACGAAAATTCTATTCTGGTTTTGAAGTTGGGTATTTGGCTTTCAAGAATTCAAACGCTTACATTTGATTGATTTAGGGATTAGGTTTTTAAGGAATTTTTTATTTCAATTTTGGGGATTTATTATTATATGGGCAATTTAGTCTTTTCGTACCTAAAGGGTAAAATAGTCTTTTCACATACCACCTAACAGAAATCTTACAAAAAATTAACAGAACTCCTTCTTTGTTAATTAACCAATAACTTAGGGAGGTAAATGATTGATTCTGAAACAAGATGGAGGTAAGTTCGAATTAGGTCAAATCTGAGGGAGGTTAATGTAATTTGCTCTTTATTTAATTATCAATCTCTCTAAACTAAACTATTAGTGTAATCTAAATTAATTAAATTAAAACTAAAATGTAAATTAAAGTGAAACAAATTTTTATTTTTTAATATATATATATATATATATATATATATATATCATTTTAAATTAGTTAAATAAAAATTAAAAATATAACATTGGCAAATAGGATAGAGAGGATGACTAAAGAGGAGTGTTTGTTCTCCAAATGTTCAATTTTTTTATATTAAAAAATAAAATATAAAAGTACAAATTTATTTATTTTAACTAAACTAACACTTAGAAATTTCAATATTAAGCATTTTATCAAAAGTATATCATAGCAAATAAGAGCAAAGACTCCAAACATTATATTATTTATATACTTATTTTTATTTATTTAATTTAAAATGAAGCATTCAAACACACTTACATATACACTTCAATTTCAATTTTTATTTTTAAATTTAATTATTTTAGATTACAAATATAATTTAAATTTGAAAGATTGATAATTAAGTAAAATATTTTTCAAAAAAAATTATATTATTAGTAAAAAAATTAAGGATAATTTTATCTATTAAAATTTAAAATTTGAGATATTTTGATAAAAAAAAAATTTTAGAGATTAGTTTATAATTTTTCTAGATGTCAAATCTCTTAAAAGGCACTAAATGACCGAATATGAGAAGGAGTGATATACTATAGATCTTACCTTTAATAAATTGGAAGATCAAATCAAAATTCAACATTTAATTAAATTGATAAAAACTAAATCCTATTAACACATGGGTCAACCCTAGATAGCTTAATATTATTGGTTTAGTTTTTCAGGTTATTAAATGACATAATCATTATAAAATTTCTCATGATGAGGTTGCATATATAGAAAAGTGGATACAAGTTAGAAGAAATTATAGAGTGAAATCGTGACAAAAAAAATGACACATAATCATATGCATTTCTCTACGAGTTGACAATTTATGTCTTTTTTTTTATTGGGATCAAGTAAACACGTTAATGTATTCCATCTTCTATATAAATATATAAAAATTAAGTGCAACAATTGTGCCAAGTTATGGTATTAGAGTCATGCTGTGTCATGTGGCATTTTCTATGATTCATAGTTGTCCTTTATTATTGTTGCATTATTATGATCTTGGGTTCCTTGAATTTAATTTATTTAAGTTACATAAGTTACAGGAATTGGAAAGTGGTGGGTCTTGAGAAGCTTTGAAGAGACAAAGCTATGAGAAGCAGTTGACACTTAGTTACTACATCTTTTTGTTATTAAATTATTATGATCTTGGGTTCCTTGAATTTAACTTATTTAAGTTACATAAGTTACTGGAATTGGAAAGTGGAGGGTCTTGAGAAGCTTTGAAGAGACAAAGCTATGAAAAGGAGTTGACAATTGGTTGTTGCGTCTTATCCTTTCTATCAAGTAGTATTGCTGAAAGTGAGAGGCAAGGGGAGGGAATTTTTTTTAGTAAAAGCAGAGAGTTGAAGGCAGATGCAAGTAATTCAGTGAGGGGATATCTTCTTTGATATAATTTTCTTTCATGAGCCACTTCTTTCGCATTGGTTTGACCATATGAATTTTCATCATTGACATCATGACATTGGGAATATCTATGTTCATGCATCTTCTTCCTCAGGTGAGACGAGTTATATATTTTGAGTGCATCTTGAAATAGAGTATTGTAATATACTATCCTATAACTGATCATCCATTATCTTATTCGTGTCTAAGCAGCAGATAATATTTAGAGCCTTTAACATTATTTGACAAAAAAGTTTCCTAAAGAAGAAATTCATGAAAAAGACAACGACAATGTGTGGATGTGAATTTAATATGTATATCTATATAAAAATAATAATAACCAAGTGGTATATGATGTTCGAAAAAGGAGTTAAGGGAAAAGAGAAACAGAATGTGTCGATGTCTAAATAATATTAACGTAATAGGACTATGTACAATATTGCCAAAAAGGGATGCATCATAATACTAAGTGGATGATTTGCTTTGGTTAGCTTTAAATTCTGTTTTCTCATCATTTTGGCGCCCCATATTATTAGTGAGATGTGGGAATGTGTATGTTTCATGTGGGTTGTTGTTTGCTAATTCTATTTTGATATCGTGTGGTTTAAATTTTGTGTTGATATATTATTTGAGTTAGAAAAGTTAAAAGTGTTGGAGAGTAATTGTTTTAAAAAGCTTTTTAATTAAAAACTGACATGAAATGTTGATGAAGATGTAATATTGTTGTTGCTAATAAACTGGAGTGTTGTAGGTGATGATTGCGTGTAGTATGACCCTTTGAAGGTCAAAAGAAAATTAGGCATAATTCATTTTTTCACTATTAAAATTTATATTTAATACACTATCAAAATGTTCTCTTTACCAAATTTCATTCATCCTGATCACCATTATTCAATAATTTCAAAACATTTAACAAAAAAAAATTTTCATACATATTATTATATATCACATTTTTTCATATACAAAAAATATTTACAAAAATTAATTTTCTACGCATCGCGTGGGATACACGCTAATTTATCTTAACGACTTAGAACTAGAACGACTTTATTGTGATTAATCTAATTGAATCAATTGTAAAATATGGATAGAATTGCAATGAGTTTGCCAAATTGGGGAAAAAAAAGAATTAAAAGGTTTGGTCAAAATCGTAAAAAAGTTAAAAGGATTTTAATAAATAACAAATCATTGTTACATTACAAAGATCACTCAATGGTATTGACAACAAATAATAACAATGTATTCTCTCAAAAAAAAAAAAAACAAATAATAACAATGTATTTTATATAAACCTTAAGTGTTCCTCTGCAGCTTCGGAAGAGAAGATCTTTGAGCTTCTTCCCTCCTCATCATGTAAAGCAGAAACTCATTCCAAGTATCAATGGGGCCTGGCAAGCACCAATGAACACAATCAGCGACAGTCACGTTCCGATGCGGCGAAATCCCATAACGGTTCGGATGGCCGTCTGGCCTTAGCAGCATTGCTTCTGTAGTAGCCAGCAGAACAAATTTTAAGCCTCTCTTTTTCCCTTCTTTCTCTGCTTTCTTTAGTTCCTCAACTTGTGTCAAGTAGAATTCTAAGTTATATCCATCCAATTTCACTTCTTCGCTTGTGAAAGGCCGTGTTCTTGCACAGCTTCCACCTTCATTCCATGCCCCATTCTCAAAATGTGATGGAGAAAATGTCCTTAAAAATGTGATTCCCTTGTATCCTTTCAGTCTCTCAAGTGTCTTAAAAGCAGTCCTGAAGGCCATCCTGTAACCATAATACTTGGTCACAGCAGTAATGTTTTCTTTATTGCAGATGTGACAGCCAACAATCTGACCATTCATGTAGTATATCAGAGGCCGAAAGAACCATTGTCCCGCCGAGATGATCACATAATCGAAATTTTCAACCTGGTTTGCCCATGCTTCATCTGCTTGGTCTAAGTAAAGATTCATCAGGTTATTGAGAGAATGACCATCGGGGTCTGTATCACAGGACTTAACCAAGAACGGTGACCATACAGTTGCCAAGGTAAATTTGTGATCAGAGTAGTACCAGTATCTGAAATATGTTGTATCTGCTGTATAAATGTGAGAAACATCCTCAGGGTGAGCCACCTAAAAGAAAAGGCAACTAAAGTAAGTTCATCAAATAAAGAAGATTCGTTTAGCTATTGACACTGAAGTCGTTTTCAGGACGGTGAGGTGTTTAATAAAAAAACCCTTATTGTCGTTTGCAAGTATAATCAATACGTTGGAGTATGCTTACTATAATTCAACGTATGCAAGTAATTGAGAGCTTACACTAGATAGAAGACACAGTAATGATTGCATTTGGTTCCTTCCTACTGAATCACCGACAAAAGCCATTGATTTCCCTCTAACAAGCTTCAAGAACTGAGCTGCATTAAAGAAAGGTAGCTCACAGTCCTCTGGCCTCCATCTCCATCTCATGAATTCTGTATCAGGTCTCCCAAATTTCATGCAGTTTTGCTGGTCAATTATCAGATTGCAAGTAGAACTCGTGTAGTAAGCTGGACCCATGGGATAAGGCACCCATTGCCCAGAAAAGATATCACATTCCTTCACTCTCTCTCTGCTTATCAAATCACTGATATTAACACTATGAGAAGTTAACAGAGGCTGCCGCGGATTTTTTAACAGAAGGAGAGGGATTGCAGTGAGAAAAATTAGAGCGAATGCCAGCAAAAATGGCTTCTTGTTGATACTCTTTCCATTAGAAAACAAAGAGGAGTTAAACTTCATGGTGAAGAGTGGCCGAGGTAGATGTGTGTGTGTGTTTGTGTCATTTTATATTAGATGAAATAATGATGTTTTATGTATTTGCATATAGAGATGACGTGATGAATTTCTAAGAATTAGTTTTGAAAGAGCTCTTAGTGGTAAAGTTTGAGTGTGTAAAGCAACCAAGTCATCTACATCTTTGATTTTTGGTAAGGCATCATGATCACCAATTGAATACTAACAATTAGGAACAGTTCTACTTCCTTTTCGTTTCTTTTTCATATTAATTTTGCTAGTAGGGGTCTTTGTAGATTATGGTATTGAGTATAACAATATATTGCACATCATTATTATCTATTTAATGTTGCATCTATTTGAATTTAAGATTAAAATTAAAAAGTTCTTATGAGGAAAAAAAGTATACCCATTTAGCGATTTTAAATTATTATGACACATCATACTAATTTAACATTAATAAATTTTAGATGATGGTTTTTCGATAAGAATTATGATAATATTATTAAACATATACCCTTAATTATTAATTAGTGTATGCTTAAATATTTACATTGCTCATGAAGTTGAAAAACAATTGTTCACAGTTGAAGTAGACGCATTGGATTACTCGACTTGCCACATGGAATTATGGACTCTGCAAAAGTATTACTTAAATCTGAAATTGAAGCCAGAAGCATTCAGTAATCATATAAAGTAGATGAACAGCTTCAGACAGTTGATAGTGGTTAGGCTTAAAGGTACCTTGAGATGTAAGTAGAAGATACATATATACATTTTGGTCATTGCTAAGTGACATTGGCGTAGCTTAGGAGGAAAGGCTTTTTCATCTTTTAAAATTCCATGTCATGTGTTTCTTCATTTTCCTTTTTTAAGGACAGAAGAATTTTTCTTCACTTTGTAGTGTCTTCACCTTTTCAATGCCTTCTAAAACACAATTGAGGTCTATTTATTTATCCGTACAAAGGAAAATGACTCTTTCAACCACTTTTCAACCACTGAGGAAGACCATAACTTTAGGTTAAAAAGCAAAATCTTCTTTTATAGAGTAATTAATTTCATTAATGGATTGCATAATATGAAGAGTTCTTCTCATTTTTAAATCATTGAAAATAAATCAATTACTATGTACATAATCCTTATATTTCAAAATGTTCTTAAAGAGAAGGGCTGTTAGACTCTCCTTTCACATGATAGTAATAGTAATGGAAGGGTATTTTCATTCCTTTATTCTCAACAATTGAAACAAGACCTCAAATTCAAGAAACAGCATTCCTAGCTTAGTTACTGCATTCGCCCATAAGGCTTCAGTACTATCCTAAGACCTGCTAGTGCGTTTCATTAAGACTGAATGTGATAGCTCACTTGTGGTAAAATGCTAAAACTAACAAATAATTATTATAATTTTTATAAAAATAGCTCACAACTTAACAATAGTAAAATAATAATAATAATGATAATGATAAAGTTGCATTTGAACAGAACATCGCATCCATGCGCACCATTTCATTCTGACATATTTCAAAGAATTTTTGGTAACTCTATGGTATTAGCATATTTTGTCAGGAATTTAATTTTTTTTTTTTCTCAGCCACAGGTATCCATAATTTACTGAACTCTAATTAATTTGGTTCAACCCGGGCAGGACTACAAATGTGGTAAAAGTTTCCCAATAACTAATTCAACGTGATTACATATATCATGACTCACACCTAAGAACTTGTTTAAGCAAGAACAACCACTGTCAATTGATTCCAATAGTTGTTGGTAGGAATTTAATTTGTTTTCCATATCTTGTGTGATTTAATAATTGTAACTGAGCATACAATTATACAAATATCTAGGATGATAATGTTAAAAAAATGCAAATTTACTCTGAAATTGTTGTAAATCCAAATAATTAATGTTACAATTTGCAAGAAAAAGAAAATTTCCACAATCCTACGTCAATAATAAATCTGAAAATTAAATTAATCTTTCTGAATTTCATTCTTTAGCATCTGAAGCAAGAACTGATTCCAAGAATCGACAGGACCTGGCTGGCACCAGTGAACACAATCAGAAATCCTCACATTCTCATGTGGCCAGTTCCCAAAATGATCTAGGTGTCCATCAGGTCTAACAACCATTGCTTCATTTACATCTATGAGTCTAAATTTGAGACCCCTTCTCTTCCCCTCTCTTTCTGCTCTCCTGAACTCATCAACTTGAGCTAAGCGCATCTTTAAATCATTCCCGCCCAACTTCATTTCTCCTCTCGAAACTGGCCTTGTCCTGTTGCAGTTCCCTCCATTGTTCCACTCTCCATTCTCAAAATGTGCAGATGACAAGGTCCTAAAAAATGTCACCCCTTTATAATTCTTGAGCCCTATAAGGGTCTTGAAAGAAGTTCTGAATACCCTTCTGTACCCATGGAACATAGTGAGGTTCTTGATATTGTTTCTGAAGCATAAGTGGCAACCGATGACCCTGCCTTTTTCAGAGAATACTTGCGGTCCGTAGAGCCATCTTCTGGCTGATATGATCACATAGTCAAATGACTCAATTTGAGTTGACCAGACGTCATTAGCCTATCTAAGTAGAGTTTCATGAGATGGTTGTGGGTTGTGCCATTAGGATCTGAGTCAACAGCTTTAACCAAATGAGGTGACCAAAATGATGCTAGTGTGAAGTTGTAGTTGACATAGAACCTTCTCTTTTTTCTTGAATCTGTTGCCTTAGAAACATTGACAGGATATGCCACCTGAAGACGAGATCAATAGAGAGATGTATGCACAATAATTTACACTGCTGCAAAAAGAATTCGATACCTAAAACTTGCCATACGAACGTGTGTTGGTTTGTGGGACAAGAAGCTCAAATTTTTTTAACGAAGATCTCAAGTTCGAGCTCCCTTACAGGGTTTATCCAGCTCGATATGGATTAGTTGAGACCCTAATGGCATCCGGAAATTGAATGCTAAATAAAAAAATAAATGTTGAGCTACTTACCCTGGCTAAGAGGCAAAGCAATGACTGCATTTGATTTCTTCCCAAAAAATCACCTACAAAAGCCATCGATTTTCCGCTAACAAGCTCCAAGAACTGCCCAGCATCAAACAAAGGGAGCTCACAGTGGTCTGGCTTCCATCTCCATTTCAAGAAATCAGTGTCACTCCAACCAAACTTGAAACAGTTTTGTTGGTCAGAGATTGCAGGACATGTTGTATTAGTGTAGTAAGAATTATTGGGATACCAAATCCATTTTCCATGGAACATTTCACATTCTTTCTTCCAAAATTTTGGGTTCTTAATACTCGCAAACGATGGCCATGATGCATGGGAATTAGAGATGTAAAGAGGAGCAATGGTGAAAAGAATAAGAACTAGACATAGCAGGAAAAATAGCTTCATGATCATCATGACATAGCAGGAAAAAGAAAAAAAAATTGAAATCTTAAGTTGAGTGCCAAGTAAAATGTGACTTGGACCCTGTTATTATATACCCCAGTGTAGTCATGAACTTATACTTCAATGCTAATTTTCCAGAAATTAGCTTGAGTTATAAACCATAGTTTAATGTCCAAATCACTTTGTGTCCTATATGAGATTGATGATTGAATTCATCTAAAATAAGCTATCCCCATTGATGAAGGAAAATTCTTGCTTAAGCATGCACATGTATGTCACTACATATAAATCAAGTGTGAGATTTTTTTGAACTCCACCTTACCCTTAAATGTATTTGGAATGTAAATGACACAATTATCTTTTAAGTTGCATTAATGTTTATTTTCCATCAATAGTATTTTTTTTAACTTGCACTTTTTATTATTCATTCAAATAAATTATAGATTTTATGTTCTTTAATTATTAATTAGAGTTTTTTGTTTATGTTTTTTAAAAATTTTGTGGAAATATAAAAAGCATTTGAATCAATTGGCCAACATTACACAACAAATAAAAGTCAAACTAAAATTAAAAATCTTAACTAAAATTTGATTAAAAATATTTTTAATAATAATTTCAACTTGACTAATATAGTTATTCTTAACACTTAAAAATAAAAATATATACATTATTGTAAATATAAATATAAAATTTAAAAAATAAATGTATTTTTTTAATATTAAAATATTTAAATAAAATTAGAATTTATATAAAAATTATGAATTTTATATTTAATTACAATCAAAAAATATTTTTAATCAATTAGAATAAAAATAAAAATTATTTTTGTTATATACTATATTTAGTTGATTTAAAAAGTCAGTGTTGAATAATTAAACTTGTTTCATATATGTGGTTTTAATTAAAAGAAAAAAATTATGGTTAAAATTAAAAGAGATGTATGATAATTGGTGTTATGTGTTGGATTTAATGTGTGTGATTTTAAATATTTTGTATTAATTTATTTATAAGCATATTTTGTGGTTTGTATTAGTTTGGGGTTAGTATAAATACCCCATCTTTCCTATATTATAATCATCAAGCAAGCAATTCAAATATTAAAACTTGAGTTATAAGAGTTGTAGTGTGTTTAAGAGAGTTTGAGTAAAGATTGTTTAAGTGTTTTGTGTTTAACAAAGCGGTATCATAGCCAAATATTGGCATATAGTATACCAAATCGAAGCTCTTGGAAAGACGAATCCAACGCTGCCAGAATTGCCCTGATCGGAGGTCGAACAAGCCACCATTCGCCGCCGGAATATTGGTGCCAAAAACCTAGTTAACTCACCTAGTCAAAGCCGAGTCTGAAGCTGAGCCGAGCTGAGTCAAACCAAGTCTGAAGCTGAGTCGTGGAGTAGAGTGGAGTCGAGTCCAGTTAAGCAATTGATCAAGCCATCAAGCCGTTTGGCCAAGCCGCTTAGCCGTTGACTTCGCCATTTGACCGAGTCGTTGACCAAAAGTTGACTTTTTGATCGGAGTCTATCTTAAGGTTTTTCGGCATTCTGGATCCATTCGTGAAGTCAGATTTTGCAAATTCTTTCCAAATTAAGCAATATGACAAATAGTGTGACATCCTTCCAAGTTCCAACACTCAACAACAACAATTACGACAATTGGAGTATCAAAATGAAGGCTCTCCTTGGTGGACGTGATGTTTGGGATATCAAAGAAAAAGGCTATAATGAACCACAAAATGAGGCATCACTATCCCAGTCTGAGAAGGATTGTTTAAAAGATATTCAAGAAGAATGACAAGAAGGCTCTCTTTTTTATCTATCAAGCCCTAGATGATGACAGTTTTGAGAAAATTTCAAATACAACCTTGCCTAAACAAGCATGGGAGAAGCTGCAAATATCATATAAAGGAGAAGAAAAAGTGAAGAAGGTGTGTTTTCAAACTTTAAGTGGAGAGTTTGAATCTCTACACATGAAAGGAGGTAAGACCGTTTCTGATTACTTTTCTAGAGTTTTGGCTGTTTCTAATCAACTAAAAAGAAACGGTGAAAAATTAGAAGATGTGAGAATAATGGAAA
This sequence comes from Mallotus repandus, assembly GCA_949671775.1. Classification (NCBI taxonomy): domain Eukaryota; kingdom Viridiplantae; phylum Streptophyta; class Magnoliopsida; order Malpighiales; family Euphorbiaceae; genus Mallotus; species Mallotus repandus. Next base: position 180 of record CATIWM010206013.1, on the reverse strand, counting down.
AGATACTCCGCTCATTAGACCCGAAGTTTGAGCATATTATTGTAACTATAGAAAAGACGAAAGACTTAAAGGAAATGAAGATTGAGAAGCTTCTAGGCTCATTACAAGCCTATGAAGAGAAGCACAAGAAGCTGCAAGGACTCATTGAGGAACTCCTCAAACTACAGCTCAAAGATATGC
>CATIWM010205997.1:0-11761 GCA_949671775.1 Mallotus repandus | reverse complement strand
AGCATCTTATTGTGGGCATAAAGTTGTCCCACTTGAGAAGTCAGATTCTTTATTACTTCACATTGCTCCTCTTGGTCTTTTTGGTACCTCTCTTGATTTTTTATGAACTTTTCCATCATGACTCCAAGGTTGGACTTTGATTCATCTTGTTGAGAGAAGGTAGTCTTCTGCTGAAATCCAGGAGGGGTTTGTTTAAAACCTAGGTTATTGTTTTGCACTCCTCCTTGGTTAGACCATAAAAAATTTGGATGGTTTTGCCAGCCTGGATTATAAGTATTAGAGTAGGGATTCCTTTGATTTCTCTGGAAATTGTTGAATGCGTTTAACTGTTCAATAGAGGAATCCTGAGAAAAACCTCCCTGACATTCTAAAGATGCATGTACTCCTCTATAGTGCTCACACGAATACATAGCCATGGGATTAGAGATCTTTGTAGTCGCCTCCAGTTTCTTAGTGAGCATATCAATCTTGGCATTGATGAGGTTCTAACTGTCCACCTCATACAATCCTACGACTTTCTTTGGTACACTTCGTTCACCATGCCACTAATAGTTGTTAGACACCATGGTTTTTAGCAAGTTGTAGGCGTCCTCGGGTGTTTTGCTCATGAAGGAGCTTTGAGCTGTAGCATCATTGGTAATCCTAATTAGTTCAGTGAGCCATTGATAAAAGGATTAGATAAGTAACCACTGTGGAACCCCATAGTGAGGACACTATCTATGCAAGTCCTTATATCTCTCCCGAGCCTCATAAAGAGACCATGGACCTTATTTTGACTCATAAACAATAGACAATTTTTTATGAAGTAGCTTTTTCATTTCCATATCATTACAAATGAAAATGTAACTGAACTATTTTAGTTTGCTTCGACATTAACACTATAAGATATTGATAACTTAATGCCAATGGTTATGAAGAAGTTATTCATACATAGCCTCATATCATGCACAAACATCATCATTACTCAACCTTCCTTCTCCAATGGTATTTGGAGGTGTTCCAGTGGATTGACTATTTTGAATTGGTGCATATGGCAGGAGAGATAACATAACACCTTGCCCACCACCTTATCCCCCTTCATGAGCACCTCCCCTACCTCCATGACCATATCTTCTACTGCCTCCACGAATATCTCCTCCTCTGCCACCAGAACTATCTCCTCCTTCGCCTCCACGACCATCTTCTCCTTCGCCTCCATGACCACCTCCTCTACCAACTCGACCATATCCTTCACAGCTTGTTGGTATACGAGTGGAATGTGGCCTTCCACGTATGATTGTGACACGAGGGTGTTGTTCTCAAAACTCGCAAGTGCACGAGTCGCAATAGTAAAACATAAGATATCATTCCCACGAAGACTGTATATTGACTACCAATTATTTTTACCTATGACTTAGCTAGTAAGCCGAGTAAAAGAAGTTGAGCAATTATAAAATATAAATAACTACTAAATAAACTAAACTGAAATCAGATATTTAATGCTTAGAATCTAGGTTTAGTTTCACTATTCCATTCTAGTCTTGAACACATTATCAAACAAATAATCTTTGGAATTCAGTTTAAGGGTAATTGCTCTAATTTACCTAAAGACTCTCTCAAGTTCAATTAAGCATGCAAGGATTAAAATCTAACCTACTCTCATGATTAATAATTCAATCCTAGCTTATTAAGACTTTTAGCAATTAATTTATCACAGTGATTAAACTGTCATGACTCCTCGAAGAGCTCGCCTACTCTCGTGGTCAAGTGATCTAAGTTCTAAGTGTTCTTAAGCTAATGAATTCCCCTAACTCTTGTTGGTGAATTTATCCATAAACATGCAATCAAACAGGCCTGGAATGATAACTAGATAATATTGCAACATAAAGAATTAATTGAAATCCAAATCATATAAAAGTACTTGTGTTCAATTCATATAATGGTATAGCTACTCCTAACCAAGATTCTAAAAGAGAATTAGCCACGTATGGCTATAGAGAAATCCATAAACATGATATATAAAAAAACAGAAAAATGAAATAAAAATAAAGTTTTTTAACAATTATTGATCTTTTTTCACATGTCACTGTGTATCTTGCCTCCTCGTTCCCCCTTCAAAAGGTGTTTTAATTTCCTTTATATAGAACTAGGGTTAGGGAGAGTCCTATTTGATCTCAAATCTTCTTAATTTGCAAAACAGGAGACTTCCTAATCACACGACTTGGATACGGCAAAGCTAGGTGACAACCAAAATGTGGATGGCTCAAACATGGCTCAAAGCTTTACACAGGATTTGGAAGTTTTGATAATTCAATTATAAATTCCTCATTTGCTCTTTAATTGCCCGGGTCCACCTACACTTAAAAGGTAAACATTAATTAAAAACTAAATAAATCTTTCTAAATAGACAAATAATAATAAAAATCCTAATCAAATACTAATTACTAAACAAACTCTTAATTAGACCCAAAAATTATTTCAATTAAATTATTTCCTATTTAAAATTTATTAAAATCCAACACTAAGACACGTAAATAATATGCACATCAGCAGTCTAATTTTATATGATCGTCTTTGGTAGGCTTGTGAGGCATTCGCTTGAGAGTGGCATGTTGGTGTTAAAAGATGAGGCAGGTGCTTCATCTTTTACCTGATGAGCACCATGGTGTTTTCTAATGCAAACAACACCAGCGGGTCCTGGCTGCTTTCTTTGTTACAGGATCTTAACACCTTGTGGGAGCATGACTAGGGCTCTCTTGCTTATGGCTATCTCCTCTATGGCTTGGATGATGCGTGTAGAGATAGCTCCTGGATTTGTAGTGTACCACTGGTGGTCGATGTAAGTCATTTATAATGCTTTAGTACTCTTTTTCTTTTCTTTTCAAATGTATTGTCTATAACACATCTTCCTTTTTTGTAGTTTTGGGCTTTCGAGTTTTGCATATTGACCCCTTCTGGCTTAGTCACTAGGTTGCATGAGGGATTCCCCCGTTTCCCCATCTAGACTGCTTAGAGCTAAAAAAAGGCTCTACACAATCTTTGGAAGCGACCCACACTGCCCTTACAGAGTTGACATTTGATAGGGTTAGTCATCACTTTTTGTTCTTATTCTAAGGTTTTTTGTTCTATTTTGACAACTTTTTCTAATTGTAGATACATCTTTAATGGTGGTGGGAGCACTATCCTGCGACATTCTCACCGGCGATGGTTGGAGCCGTCGAGATTATCGGTAGGAGGATCTGTTCGTGACCCCCGTTGACTGTGCCTGGTATCTTGGTGAGTGCGTTGTGGATTGGCATAGAGGGCCTACAGCTCGTCATGTTCCTCATCCTCCCCCTATTGACATGTTTTAGGGGAAGGACATGCTAGGCCTTACTCTGGAGGAAGCATTGGTCGGGACTAATCACCGACTGCATTGGGAGCCAAAGGGCGTCTCTTACCTAGAGAGCCTTATCCCTCGCCAAATCGATAGTGTTGTGAGGGGTTTCATGTAGGCTCCACCCGTCGGTGTGTCTTCCTCTTCTAGCCATCAGGTATATCTTACTTTTTTGTGTTATTCTTAGGCTTACTACTTTTTTTGCTCTAACCCTTTCTGTCTTTCCTTGTCAGCCTCGCTCGAAGAGATCTTAGGGTAGGAGTATAGTCAAGACTTCCAGTGGTGCACAAGCTGTTAATGCCCCTTGGGGTTGCTTAAATGATCTCTAGAGTGGCTACATTGTCGCTGGTCCTGTGGTTAAAGGGAACAACCTTCATGGCGAGGTGGTGTCCCAAGTAGTTCCTGCATCTTCTGAGCCTGTGGCCTTCATCCTTGAGGATACAACTCATGTGAGTTTCTGCTTTTGTTGCTTTAATATTTTAAATTTTCTACTTGCTAACTGTTTTGTTCATAAGTTCCACGAGAGACAGCATTAGTGCACTTCAGGCTTGATGAGTCACTACGTCCAGCACTTTTTAGAGGCTCATGTAAGTCTTCTTACACTTTGGCTATTTCCCTGTTCAATTATGTAATAATATGTATGTGTATGTGCTAATGCATATATATTATAATGATCCAGTTCGAGCATGCAAGGATGATGTATGAATGAGATGAAGCCATTCGCCAGCAGGAGGCAGTGCGTCAACAGGAGGGTACCTACTATCAGAGTGAGATCCAAAGACTGCAGGCTGAGCCAGAGGTGTTGAGGGTTCATGGTACTGGGCCTAGCAAGAGAAGTCCTCTAGATGCTGATGATGATGATGGGGTTGAGTCTTGATTTTCCTTTTTTTACCTTCTGACTGTACTGATAGTATTTTTTGGACATTTAAGATATACTCTAACTGACATGTCATTCTTTATGGTAGTCTCAATTTTTTATTTTTCTATACCTTCTCTCTGTCTTTTCCATTCACTTATAATGCCATCATAACAGATACAATGAAATGAAAGGGTTTACAATAGAAATTAATACAACTTGAAGAAAGAGAAAATATTACATCATTAAAAGATATGAACTTTAAGATGCAAATTTTACCCTTGTATGTGGTAAATCTTTCTTATTTTTACTAAATAGCACTTGTCATAAGTATGGTTGCACATAGAATATTTTAAAATGATAGTACTCTTGTCCTTAATTAGCCCTCTCGGATTTTCTAATTAAGTATTTTACCTTTCATTTTTTTGTTTGTTTGTTTCTTCTTCTTTTTTTTCTCTTTTTTTTGTTTTCTCCTTTTTATTTTATATTTTTCCTCTTTTCCCTTTCTTTACGAATAATATCGCTTGAGATGATCGACATTGATCCGTTTGAAAAGCTCATTCCCGTTGACATCCATTAGCTTAACTACTCCTTTTAAAAGAACAGTTTTAACTGGATAAGGCCCCTCCCAATTAGGTCGAAACTTCCCTCTTGGGTCTGGTATATCTTGCTTAGCTTGCCTCAATACCCAGTCTCTAATCGTGATGTCATGTTGTCTCACTTTCTTATCAAAAAGTCTTGCTATTCTTCTTTGATATAACTGTGTATGACAAAGTGCCTTCAACCTTTCATTGTCTATCAAATCCAATTGCATTAGCCTATATTCTACCCACTTTTCCTCGAGTAAATCTGCTTTGATTATGGTTCTGAGGGATTTTATTTCCACTTCGATAGGAAGCACAACCTCTATTCTGTATACCAATAAGAAAGGAGTTGCCTTTGTAGATGTTCTAACTATTGTACGTTATCCCCAGAGAGCAAATGGTAACTTATTAGCCCAATCACAACAAGTTTTAATCAGCTTTGAGAGAATCTTCTTGATGTTCTTATTGTTGCTTCCACTGCTCCATTGGCTTGCAGCCTATAGGGTGATGACTTGTAATGCTTCACCTTATACCTCTCAAGTACAACCCATACTTCTCCTTGAAACTATACTCCATTGTCTTAAATCAGGTGGTGAGGAACCCCATATCTATAAAATATATTCATTTTCAGGAACTTGGCTACTTATTTTGCCCCTAATTTAGTGTAAGATTTGGCTTCTACCCATTTCATGAAGTAATCAATTACAACTAGAATGTATCTGTGTCCATTAGAGGCTGTAGGGTGGATTTCTCCTATGATATCAAGTCCTCAAACTGAAAATGGCCAAAGAGAAGACATGTGTGTAATTCTGAATGAGGTAGATGGTTGACACCCCCATGAATCTAACACTTGTGACATTTGTTGGTGAACTTAACATAATCTTTGACTATCGTCATCTGGAAGAACCCTTGTCTCATTATTTTTCTGGCTAGTGTTGTACCGTTTATATGCGGACCACAAACTCATTCGTGAACATCCATTATTACCTTCTTTACTTCATTTTATCAAAACAATGTAACTATGTCCCAACTAAGGTTCTTTTGTACATGAAACCTTGATGAAGAGTAAACTTTACTGCTAGCTTTCTGATAATTGTCTTATCCTTCTCACTTGCATATGCTAGGTATTCACGCTTATCAAAATATTACTGAATGTTGTAAAACTAAGGCTTCTGATCCACTCTTACCTCCATTACTCTTATGTTCTTATAACACGGCTAATTAGACTTTAGTAACACCAAAGGCTTCATTAGCATTATTGTTGGTCCATCCCAAACTGATGCTAAGGCGTCCGCCATCTAATTGTGATTTCTCAACAAATGGATAAATCTACACTTTTGAAAGGATTGTCTCAACTGTTGTAAGTACAACTTCAAGTGTGGCTTTTATAGATCCTATTCATTAGTAGCTTGATTGATTACCAACATTAAATTGCCCAATATCTCTACTTTTATAACTTTTAAAGCCATTAGTGCTTCCATTCCCATCACACATGCTTCATATTCTACTTCATTATTCCTAACCCGAAATGTCAACTTCTTCACTATAGGAATCAATTCATTCTCTGAAGTTAGCAGAATTACTCTTATTCCTGCTTTAAATTGGTTCACCGCTCCATCAAAGTACATGCGCCATCCTTGAATCTTAATTGTTGTGGTAAGATCATCTGGGAATTCAAGCTTTGTCTCCTAGTCATCCAAAGTAGGTTTAGTGCTAAAAACTTGGCTACTGCTCTCCCTTTGACTGTCTTCTTAGTCATGTATTCAACATCAAACTATGTTAGCAGTACTAACCATTTGGCTAGCTTCCCAACCAGTGAAGGTGCTTCAAACAGATGTTTCATCGAATCTAACTTTGTGACTGCTTGGATCTTGTAAGACTAAAAGTAGTGCCTCAATTTTCTCATGGCCCAAACCATTGCTAAATAGATCTGCTCGACTTAACTGTACTTCTCCTCATATGGTAACATCTTCTTACTTAAGTAGCAAACTATATGTTCAGCTCGTGCTTCTCTTTCCTGAGCTAGCATAGCTCCTATTACAATCTCTTCAATTGTCAAGTATAAAATTAAGGGTTTTCCCATTTTTAGAGGTCTCAGAATTGGAGGATTCATGAGGTAGTCCTGATTCTATCAAAAGTAGTCTGACATCATTCTTTCTAAATCACAGGCTGATCTTTCTTAAGCAGTTTGAATATTGGCTCAATACCTCTATCAATCTAGATATAAACCTGCTGATAAATTGTAATTTTCCCAGGAATCCCAGGATTTCCTTTTCAGTCTTTGGCGTTGGCATTTCTCGGATCGCTTTCACCTTGTCTAGATCAATTTTAATTCCTCTTTGAGTAATTATATATCCCAGCATCTTCCTGGAAGTTACACCAAATACATACTTATTAGGATTCTTCCTCAAATTGTACTTGTCTACCCTTTGCAAAAACTTTTTCAATGCAGCTGGATGTTCTTCTCGGGTCTTTGATTTCACCATCATGTCATCAACATGGACTTCCACCTCCTTGTTTATCATGTCATGAAATATTACTATAGCCATTTCAAACTAAACGGCATTGCCCTATAGCAGTACGTCCCCCATTTAGTGATAAAAGCGGTCTTGGCCTTGTCGATGGTTGCCATGACAATCTGGTTATACCCTGAAAACCCATCCATGAAAGAGTACATTACACATGCGGCAACACTATCAATCAAAATGTCTATGTGGGGTAGAGAACATTCATCTTTCAGGCATGCTTTGTTAAGATCCCTATAGTCCACACAAATCCTCACTTTTCCTTCCTTTTTAGGCAGTGGAACCACATTAGCTAACTACTCTGGATAATCTACCTCCTCTAAAAATTTAGCCTTGATATGTTCCTTTATATCCTCTTTCACCAATTATGCCCATTCCCGTCTCAACCTTCACAATTTCTATTTAACTAGCTTGCACCCCTCTTTAGTTAGAATATAATGTTGAGCAATATCCTTGTCCATGCTAAGCATGTCATCGTATGTCCAAGCGAATACTTTTGAATATTTTCCTAATATTTTTTCTAATTCTCTCCTTTCCTCTAGGGTAACATCCTTTGAAATATGCAATATGCAAGGATTTTCATCTGTGCCCATGTTATATGGTTCAGTGTTAATGGAGTGAATGTCAAATATGCTCATGTAAGGTTCAATGAAATGCTCATCATTGTCATAAGATACATCACATAGGTAAGTAAAATTATATTTCATTGCATCGTACTTAGAGTTCGGTATATCAAAAGATTCAAATAGATTAGTAATACAAATATCATTAGAAATAGGTGTGTCATCAAACAGGTTATCCTTTATACTGGACTCTATGAGAGCTATAATATCAATGTAGCTAGGAGCTTTGGTTTCCAACCTTTGTTCTGCATAACCTATTCAATTTGAACAACAGAAATGATTCCTTCTTCAATCTAACTCTATCCCTTCTCCATACTATTGATTACATCAGTAAAAATCTCGAAACCTAGCTTTTAAATCCCATTGCATTCCTATTCCTTAGGTTGACCTTGATACTTGGAGAGGCCTTTAAAAATGAAGGTATTCTTCTTTCCCTTGTTTACGGTTAGATCATATATGAATCCTTGCTTACTAGTATGTCCCTTGAAGTCTGGCAGTTCTAAAATCCCATTCTTCTTCTTTTCAAGCCTAGTTCTTGGTTTATAACTCATCTTCTTTATCATGGTTGTCACCTTTGGACTGACCCAGTCTTCACTGATACTTGAAAGGCTAGAGGGGTTACGTTCATGCAAGCGACCATGACATTAGTCTCAACTTCAACAGTGGCTACCTTTCCGTCAAGCGGGAACTTAATTTTCTAATGTAAAGTGGATGGTATTCCTCCCAATGGATGGAACCAAGGTCTTCCGAATAACAGGGTGAATGTAGGCGGGATATCCAACATTGTGAATTCCACGACAAACTCAATCTCTCCCATAATGATAGTTGCCTTGAAGGTTCCCACTGCTTGCTTTTTGAGTCATCATAAGCCATGATTATCATATTGGATGGTTCAAGCTCTTTGACTGCTATCCTGAACTTTTAAAGCAGCCTAAATGGGTAGACATTGATGGTCGACTCATCATCAACCATAACACATGATGTCTTCTTGGCTCTCATGACCACTTGGATGAATAAAGGCCTATTATGAGCTTTCCTTTCCCGTGGAAGATCTCTGTCAGAGAAAGAAACAGTATTGCTAGGTTTTAGAAGTAATGATACTATCATATTTTTGGGAGTAATGTTCGATGAGACTTCGTATCATCCAAAGTGTGTACTAAAGCATTCTGGTATTTCTCCGATGTCATCAAGAGGTCCTAAATACTGACTTGAGCTTGTGGTGGGTTTACTCTCTTTCATGGCAACTTCTTTTCCTTTTACCTTGTCTTTCTGAACAAGTCGATACACTCTTCCACTTCTAGTTACATGGTTAATTGATGGTTCCTCATTGGAGTCATACCATATGTTGATTCCCATTACGCGGGGTGTATCTGGTAGTGGGATGGTAGTGACCTCATCTTTTTTATCGAATTCATCTCCCCATCCAAAGGGTACAATGTCTTCCTTCTTAAAGGCAACTAAATGAGGGGCTGTGTATTTTACCTTAAAGTTGAACTTTTTGGACTGCTGTCCTAACAAGTCCCAAACCTCTTTCCTTTACTCTCTTCTTCAAATTCAACTGGTCCACTGTCATTGATCACTTCCCCAACTCTTCTTGCTGCTATCTGACTCAACTATCTTTGCATCATCATATAGAGTGTGCAAGTAGGAAGCATAGATATGTATCGGTAAGTGGAAAGATCCATTTCATCATCACTAGAGTCATAGATTAGGTTCACAAAATCGGCTTCTAGTATTGCCAGTATTTCTCTTTCTTCCCTTTCTGCCTTTTTTGTCTCTCTGTAGAATGACTTGGATGGAGCTCTCCACGAAGGACTTAAGTAACCCCGAGGAGATGGTGTATGATGTTGGGGGTGGCATGTTTCAATAGTTGGGTAAAGGGTTGGTTTTGACATTAGGTTACTTCTCAGGGTTTTTAATCTTGCCAAAGTCTATAAGGTCTTGGATTTGGTCTTTTAGGATATAGCAATCATTAGTATTATGGTCGGGCATTTAGTGGAAGTGGCAATAGAGATTAGGATTAATATGAGGTGGCAGTGGGTTTGGTAGAGGTCTTGGTTCAAGAGGTTTGAGAAGGCCTTTTTGCTGAAGCCTTTAAAAGACTTTGGATAAAGGTAGGCTGAAGTTTAAGTATTTTCAATTTCTCAGGGCATTGATGGTTAGGTTTGCTTCGGTAGAACGAGTGTTTTGGCTAGGCTGTGTTGGTTTTCATTAGGGAATTTTAGGCTGAGAGGCTTCCTCATCTTCAATCCGAATGCCAACTTGGTAAAGTGCTTTGAAGGTAAGGTAATGAACAAATAACATTTGTTTACGAAAATGAGGCAGGGCTCCTTTGATTACCATCTCATCCTGCTCATCCTCCGGAGGTTTGTCCCTCATTAAGGTAGCTTTTCCTCTCCATCAAGCAATGTAGTCTAAGAAACTCTCACCACTTCTCTGCCTAGTGGTTTCCAAGTCATTCCTCGTGACGTCTAGCTAAGTATTATATTAATACTGCTTGATGAATTTCTAAGTGAGGAGCATTCAGTCATTCTTAATTTCATCTTCCAAGTCAAAGAACCATGCTCTTGGCCCTTTTTCTAGTGAAGTAAAGAAAAACTTCACGATTTGTGATTCAGTCAACTTTATAAAAGCCATGAAAGTAGTATACTGCCTTAAGTGGACCTGAGGATCTCCAATACTGTTGAACTTAGTGAAGTTTGGAGTTTGAAGTCTTCAAGCAGTGGCTCATCCTTGAATAATGAAATATCAGCGTAGTCGCGACTTTTTATAGCACTTTTCTCTTTAAATGAGAACTTGAGTTGAGCCATCCTGTTAGCTAGTATCTTGACCTCCTCTATTGACTCAAACTTAGTCAGATTGACTGGTTTGGCAGGCGGCCAGGGAGGTGCTTCTCTTATTGCCAGATAGTATTTGCCATCTTCAGTAAACAAACTCGGAGTAGGCGTCACACCTTTTCCTTATCAATCTTTGCATTGACTAACCTAGAAGCTTCCCCATAATCGCCCTTCTCACGAATCATCTGTTCCATTGCAGCTTTCATCTCTTTCTTTAGAAAATTAGACAAAGACCCATCACTCATCATTTTCTTGAGAGCATCCCTTAACTGGTCTTCTGTATTTGGAGCCATCTCTTGAGCTGATTTGGATATATGAATAGTAGGACTAGTGCTGATGCGTTTGGTAGCTTTGAGCCTACGAGTCTTTCGAGGAGCTATCTTTTTGTACAAATATTATGGTCCAAATGGAAAACAGATGATGCATGTATGCATGATGTGACATGCTAGGTTAAAAAATATGAGAAATGGTGCACTAATATATAGATGATTTGTTTATTAATAGACAAATCTTTCGTTTGCATGTTGCTCGTACTTAACAAGTATAACTTTATTGACAATGGTATATGGGTCTTATTCATTTATATATGTGTATGTATGTGTCCATTAATTTGCCATGGGATTAATAAATCCCATGATTGAGCTTTGAAATCCGACATTAAATCCAAAAAGCAAACTATAAACATTTTATGTAACTTCTGCATCATATAATCTTAGTATATTCTATCATGTTACGGCTTTATGTGTTTCTATTTTTAATTTATTCAAGATTGAAATCAAAATATATACATAAACCATCAACAACCATTGGATCAACTGGCAAAAAACTATTCTCGCTTAAATTAGGTTTTGGGTACAAGTTCTAGTATATACAGTCACGTTAAATAGTTACTGAGAGACATTTGCCACTTTTATGGTCCTATCCGGGTCGAACCAGATTAATTAGAATATAATTCTGAATACCGGTGGTTCACAATATATA
>CATIWM010205970.1:0-11854 GCA_949671775.1 Mallotus repandus | reverse complement strand
GAAAGATGTTAATTGCTTGAAGCTGTGTGATATGTGTTACATATGTAAAATTGTGAGTTAAAAATTTGACATAAATAATTATGTTATGTGTTAGTCACATGCATACAATGTATGCTTGGCATCCTTAACAGGTGTCACATTGGGTCCCTTTGCTATATTCATAACCATGATAGGCCGAGAGATAAATTCTCACCTAGAGCTCACCGCTGCATTTTTCTTAGGTATCCGCATGGAAAAAGGGGTTATAAGGTTTATAATTTGGAAAAACATAGATTAATTGTGTCAAGAGATGTGATTTTCCATGAAATAATTTTTCTGTTCCAAACCAATACTAATCTAAATACATCACTATTGATTGACCAACCATCAAACCTTACTCATGCAACTTCACATCCTCCTGATACTACCACCTCAAACCAAATTGAGCCCATTCAGATTGATAATGATCCGAACGGTGAATTGAGTGATGAAACTACCTCAATGATCTCACCAGTAAGATCTCTCTCAACCAACCATAACACACTTGAATTCCATAGCTCAAGTCCTCAAACCAGCGACCACAAACAACATAAATAACTTACCAATGACCAAAATGATCCTTCATTTCTCCAATGATCAATCAGATCTCGACGTGTGTCCATAAAACTTTATGGTTTTGACTATAAAATATTGCCATCCTTGGCACCATCTCAAGGCTCCCTTCCATTAGCGAACTCAGGTATGGTTCATTCTCTTTCAAATAGCCTTTCTTATTCTCGTCTTATTAACACCCACAAAGCCTTCTTGGCATCTATTTCTTATTCAGATGAGCCTAAATTTTTTCACCAAGTTGTTAAAGATCCTAGGTGGAGACATGCCATGCAATAAGAAGTACGTGCTTTGGAGGAGAATCATACATGAACTTTGGAACCCCTATAGTAAAGTAAGCAAGCCATTGATTCTAAGTGGGTCTATAAAATTAAAGATAGATCTGATGGTACTGTTGAGCTCTTTAAAGCATGTTTGGTTACTAAAGGATTCACACAAATTGAGGGAACAGACTATCATGACACGTTTGTTCTAGTTGCCAAGATTACAACATTGCAATATTTAATATCAGTTACTGTTGTACGTCACTAGGAGTTGCATCAATTAAATGTAAACAATGCCTTCCTTCATGAAAATTTGCATTAGGAGGTATACATGAAAATACCAAGAGGCTTTGTTAAACCAGGTGATAATCGAGTTTGCAAGTTGAGAAAGTCCCTTTACGAACTCAAGCAGGCATCACGAAATTGTTCCAAACATTTTCTAAGTCTCTTCAAATAGTTTGGGTTTCAACAAAGTGCAGCAGATAATTCCTTATTCACCTTGGTATAAGGGAGTCATTTTACAACATTGTTGGTCTATATTGATGATGTCATTATAGTAGGTACTGATCTAATTACTATAAGCCAAGTGAAGCATCACCTTGATTCAACCTTTCACATTAAAGATCTATATACCCTCAAGTATTTCCTTGGCATTAAAGTGGCACACAATAAAGAAAGCATAACAATTAGCCAACAAAAATACATATTATATCTACTTGCCAAATTAGGGTTATTAGATGCTAAACCAATAAACTTTCCTATGGAATCATGATACAACCTTGCTGTAGGTGTTGGAGATCCAGTTTCAGATGTCGGGCAATACCGTCAGCTCATTGGTAGACTGTTGTACTTGAACATTACCTGACCAAATATTACTTACCCGATACAAGCTCTAAGTCAATTCATGCATGACCCTCGCGTGCCTTATTTGAATGCAGCATTTCACATTCTTCGTTACTTGAAGTCTGCACCTGGCCAAGGTATTCTACTTTCTTTTTCAAGCTTATTACACTTGACAACCTATTATGATTCGGATTGGGCAAGTTAGCGCTCCACTATTGGCAGTATAATCTTTCTTGGCCATAGTCCCTTATCTTGGAAGTCAAAGAAGCAAGTCAAAGTTTCACCTTCAGCTCAAGCTGAGTATCGGGTAATGGCAAATGCAACCAATGAGTTACTGTGGTTACGATCCTTATTTTTGGACCTTAAGGTAACATTAATGTCTCATATGTCTCTCATTTGTGATATTCAAGCAGCTCTCCACATTACTACTAACCCAGTCTTCCACAAACGAACAAAGCACATCGAGATTGATTGCCATTTCATTCGTGATCATTTGCTTAGCAATGAGATATAAACTTCTCATGTTCATTCCAATGATCAAGTTAGAGAGCTTTTTACCAAGGCACTTGGACATACACAATTTCACCAATTATTGGGCAAGTTGGGTATTTGTGATCTCCATGCTCCAACTTAAGAGGGAGTGTTGAAATATAGTTTCCTCTCTTAGCATAATTGTATATTCATGTTTACATTGATTCTATTTCCTATTCTCTCAAGTTTTAATTCCCAAGTCTTTGGGCACAAGTTTAACTATTTTATTCCTTTCCTATACAGGCCATATAGACTACTATATATTTGAAATGTTATGATTAATGTAATTAAGTTTTTCAAGTTCATTTTTCCCATCTATATTTTGCTCAATTTTTTGTATCAAAAATAGTTTTGTATTATTTTTTTATCATAAAGAAGAACTTCATTAATGATTAGCATCTGAGTTCAATACATCAATAAAAAAACACAAGAGGTCTATCCCCTAAGTACAAGTGTATTTGCTAAAATATGTGCAGCCTTATTTTATGTACGCTTGACAAACACCAAGTTGACATTTCTGAAAGATGTTAGAAGATCGCAACAGTCTCTAGTAATTAAACTGGCCTCTAAATTTTCATGGGTGTTGCTATTTACGTCTTTCACCACGGTTAGTGCATCCGACTCAATTATAACATTATCCAAACTTTGTCCTTATAACTAGTTGAGTGCTTCTCTTATATTCATAGCTTTGACAAGTTTTGGAACCTGTATTGAAGGTACAATATAACTAGACAATAATGAAATATCCCTCCACATTTTGTAACAAGCAAGCAAAACCTATACCCCTAGGAGTCATAGCTGCATCAGTGTTGCACTTAAGGAAGCCTGGAGCTAGTTTCTACCACCGATTAGGATAAAAAAAATATCATAGTGAGTAACAACACCATAATATTGATTCTAAGAACCTTTCCATTGGTTATGGAAATCCAATGCCATCGACACAGTCTTTGAGCTAGGTGTTCTCACATTGTGCCAAACCATATCATTCATACTCTTTCATAGACCCTAAAGAAGCATAAATATCTTTTAAAGATCTACTCCAGTACACTAAGTTGCAATAGAGTTGAACCATACACAAAAATCTCTAAATTGGAAGTTGGAATTGATACCCATGAGATTCTCCATATCAATATAGCCACGGGGCATAGACAAAAAATATGAAGCTCAATTTCACTAGA
Organism: Mallotus repandus; assembly: GCA_949671775.1. NCBI lineage: Eukaryota > Viridiplantae > Streptophyta > Magnoliopsida > Malpighiales > Euphorbiaceae > Mallotus > Mallotus repandus. The sequence goes on along the minus strand of CATIWM010205970.1, from coordinate 8,451 downwards.
ACTATTACAAAACAGACATCTGTTATTAACTTCCACCCTTCTATACTGCAAGTTGTTCATTGTTATAAGATAACCATTGTATAATCTCTAAATTAAATCCATAACCTTCCCTAAAACCTTCATATTCCATATTAATCTCCATACTGAATCATATTATAGCACATTTGAATCAAGTTTATCAATATACATATGCTATATAGTATCCATTTTTCACACTATAAATACCCTTCTTGTCCTTTTCTAAAAAAGTGAATCTTCTTTCTAAATAAAGCTGAGGGGGAGTTGCAAGATAAGTTCACTATCCCTGGAATTAAACACCTCCCTAATGAGATATACTATCCATAATTTACCATCATCAGAGATAAGGTCATTTACACACTCAATCTCAGGCGAGGAATGCAATAAAGAATTGATAAAAGGATAGTTATTATCCACAAACTAAGCATCTGACCTAACATTGATACTCCTATTATCGCCCACTCTCCATTGACAACCAAACTTTAGAAAACCCTGTGTTGAAAATAGACTTTGCGATGTGTAGCTCGGGTTATAACCTAAAGAAGCATCCTGAAAAGAACATCAGGGAAAATATCTAGCTTTTAGTAACCGAGTAATAAGAGATTTAGGTCGAGAAGGCAGTCTCAAACTCTACTTATAGAGAAGTGCCTTATTAAATAGATGTAGGGACCGGAAGCCTAATTCACCATGTTCCTTGGGAGGCAAAGTTTTCTCCAATTTAGCCAGTGAATACCTCTAGACGATGACGAGGCCCACTAAAAAGAGTTCAACATGCGTTCAATCTCCTCACATAAAGAAACTAGTAGGAGAAACACACTCATCAAGTAGTTAGGGGCAATTTGTGCAACAGACTTAATGAGGACATGTCTACCCGCTTTGTTTATAAACTTCTTCTACCACCCAGAAATGCGCATCCAAATTTTCTCCTTTATATAAGAGAAAACTTGTTTTTTATTTTTGCCCACTAAAGAAGGAAGCCCCAAGTAGATTCCATGATCTTCAACTTGAGAAATCTCTAGGATATGGGAAACATCATCTCTAGTAACTGAGTCCACATTCTTAGTAAAAAAGATCAATGATTTGCAAAAATTAATGGACTGACCTGATGCCTTGCTATAAAGCTCAAAAATATGTTTCATTTCCGTAGTTTGAGCGAAAGAAAAAGAAGCTATTGTCCATAAAAAGCTATTGTCCATAAAAAGCAAGTGGGAAACAATTGGAGCATGTCGAGTAATTCTATTCCCATGGAGGGATCTGGACCCAATTTTTTTGGGAATGAGTGAAGTCAGAACTTTAGAGCATATGATAAACAAGTAGGGCGACAATGGGCATCCCCATTGAAGACCTCTTTTCGGAAAAATTGGCCCCAATTCTGTACCTTATGGAGGATCTTCTATGATACATGTAACATTTGTGTCCTCGGAAATTTAAGCCGAAGATTTTGGTTATTAAAAATGAATAAGTAAGTTTATTAAATTAAGTCTCCAATTGATTAAAATAATTATTCAAGGGGCTTAATTTATATTTAAAATAAAGGAGGACCAATGTGCATGAAGTCGATGAGGTGTTAAAAAAAATATTAAATAAACGGACAAAGAGACACTTATCTCTACTAAAAAAAATTATCAAAGTGTAAGATAGTGGGTGAGGTGTCAAGCATGCAACATACATCTTATTAAAAAAAAGAGTGGATGTTGTGTTTAAAAACAGAGGAAGAAGGAAAGGAAGAGCATTTTTGCCCTAAAAAAATTAAAAAAAAAAGGAAGGAGTTTGAGAAGAGAGTAATGGCTGATTTATTCTTAAGAGAGCGCAAGATAGGTAAGATCTTCTCTGCATGTCAAATTTTCTTCATGAATTCAGCGTAATCAAAGACATGTATCACTTGGATTTTATTGGTTCAAGTGTTTTGTTGATTTTGATCTTTAGGAAATCAACTTGGTGTGGTGAAGAAAGGTGATCTAGAGGAACTATAAAGCTTGTAGTTGTTGGATTTGTGAGTGATTCCTTCTTTTTCTCTATTTTGATTTCTTGAAACTTCTTGAAAGTTATCAGTTCAAGCTCTTAAATTTTTGGAGTTATTTTTGGTTAATTCTTGGGTGATTATTACTTGTATTGAGCTGTTATAATTGTTGTTGAGAAATCTTTGATTTTGTGTTCTTTACCCAAGAGAAATTCTTCTTGGAATTATAAAATTTTGAACTTTTGTGTTTCTTATTCTTGTTATGCATTAAAGAGTTCAGAATTTACAAAAAAAAAAAAAAAATCTGCTGCTATCTTTTTGGACATAACTGGTCGAACCACAAACCAAAAAAACAACACACAAATTTCTGCAAAAATTCAGAAGTTTGAAGCTACAGATCTGGTGTGAACAGTAAACTCGTATAAGCCATATCTAAAGTTATGTAACTCCAAATGAGCTTATTTTTATGTCTTTAAAAATTTTAACGTGTCCTCTACAAATTTGTCAGAAATATAAAAAATTAAATTCTGCTGTTTAGATGGTGTTTCGGAGCTGTATGTTTTATTGCGCAAATTCTATAAACAGCTCGACCCTTCTAAAGTATTTTTGATATTTCTCTTTACTCGTACATCCAATTGGTGTGAAACCAATTGCAAACCACTCTAGATGCACATATATTTAAAACTGAATAATGTTATTTAAAAATATAAATAGTGGAATTTTTAATGAATTTTGATTGTACCACATGAATTCTGTCAAGTTGATCCATTGAGTAGTCGCCTCAATGGGACTGGTTTGAACAACAAACTTAAAAAGACAATAACTTGAGTTATAAAACTTCAAAAGAGGTGAATTTTGATCCTATAGAAATTTTGAAATGTCCTCTATAATTTTAATAGAAAAAATAAATATCAAATTTTGCTATTTTGATGGTCTTATAGAGCAATATATTGTATTGTGCAACATTAAGCACAGCCTGACCATAATGAGCAAATTTTGATATAACTTCTCTTATACACATCCAATTTGAGTAAAACCAACTGAAAATTACTTTAGACACATGAAACTAATAATCTTGAGAAAATTACTTGAAAATATACAATGTGAAATATTTGATGAATTTTTAAATGCACATATATAAACACATAAACTCATAGGATTGGGACAACTACACAACTAAGCTTATATATAAGTGTTTAAGTAAAAACATATATTAAATATTTACAACTGAACTAGAGTTGTGACGTAGCAGAAGGTTCAACAAAAATAAAATTAAAATAAAATAACAAAGAAATAAATATTGAAGTCTGTCGATTTGCGCACAAATACCGAAAATCAATCTTCTACAACCTGTCGATTCACAAAGAATGCCAGAAAATAGGCATCAAATGTTCTTTGATTCTAAAGAGAATACCAAAATTTGGAAAAGTATAAAATTTCATTGATTCATCAAAACTGTCTCACATAGCCCTTATGCTTACATATTTATAGGGTGGCTCAAGCTTCCAACCCTAATTTTAATTAGGAAATAAATTTCTAATTAGGAAATAAAATTAACACAATGCTAAATTAGAAATAAAAATCAAATCCTAATAATAATAATAATGAAAAATTATGTCTTCTCTTTTATGTTCTGCAAATTTATTCCAATAACTTAGAGGCTTCTTGCTCCGCATCATTCTCTTCAGGGTAAAGCAAATTCTCCCTCGAATTTTGCTCAAATATTGTGAAGAAAATTTGTTCATAAATACATAAAACATCATAAATTCATTATCAACTTGTAATTCCCTCAAAATAGAAATTAAAGGAATATAAGAATAAAGAATGTTATCAATGCCAATAGAGTCAATATATTTAACATCGCCCTCACCCTCTTCATCAAATATTGGCTCATCTCTAATAAATGCATCTTCATCCTCACAGTCATCAATATCATAGAATAAGCTCTCTTCATAATGCTCTCTCGGCATGATTAATAAGGATTAGTTCGGCTCTGATACCAATTGACGTAGTGGAAGGTTCAACAAAAATTAAATAAAATAAAATAACAAAGGGACAAATATTGAAGTGTAACATCTTTATTTTCATCCATAATTAATATTATGTGAACATATGCATTTTAAACCATTCCATTTGACTATGTGTATTTTTCATGAATTGAATCTAGTTGACTTGTTTACATGAGTAACCTTAGCGACTAAATTGAGCTTTAACATAGAAGGAGGATTAATTTGAACTTTTCCTTGATATTTGATTAAAAATATATCTAAAATGAATGTTTATGTTTAGTATACAATTAGGATATGTTCTGAGAACAAGTAAGGATATTCTCGTTTCATGTTTTCTTCAGTCTCCCATGTGGCTTCTTCTCTTGAATGATTTTTCCATAACACTTTAACCAAAGGAATTTCTCGATTCCTTAACTGTTTTATTTTATAACCAGTTATCCTGACCGGTTCTTCAACATAACTCAAATTGTCAGCAATCTCTACTTCCTCATTTTTAAGTATATGCGTGGGATCAGATCGATATCTTCTAAGCATACTCACATGAAACACATCATGGATCTGAGCCAATTCTGGTGGTAGTGCTAATCTGTAAGCCAATGGACCAATTCTTTCAAGAATTTCATATGGCCCTATGTATCGAGGTCTCATTTTTCCTTTCTTGCTAAATCGAATTACTCCTTTCTATGGTGAAACTTGAAGGAATACTTTTTTCACCCACTTGATACTCCATTTCTCTCCTATATTGATTTGTATAGCTCTTTTCTCTATCTTGTGCTACTTTAAGTCTGCTTTTGATTAGCTTTACTTTTTCCACGTGTCTTGTACTATCTTTGACCCTTCTAATACACGAGTTCCCTCTTCATCCCAATAAATAGGATTGCGACATTTTCTTTCATATAATGCCTCGTATGGTGCCATTTGAATACTACTATGATACTGATTATTATATCCAAACTCCATTAAGCTGATATACTCCTCCCATGCTCCCTTGAATTCTAACACACAAGCTCGAAGCATATCTTCAAGTGTCTGAATTATTCTTTCCAATTGCCCATTTGTCTGGGGATGAAAAGTAGTGCTGAAATTCAATTTGGTGCCCAAAGCCTTATGCAAACTCTTCCAAAAGTGAGATGTAAACCGTGGATCCCTATCTGACACAATAAATACTGGTACCCCACGCAATCTAACAATTTTATTCACATACTCCTTGGCCAAGTATTCAAGTGAACTACCCCATCGAATAGGTAAAAAGTGTGCTGACTTAGTCAATCGATCAATGATTACCCATACAGCATCTTTCTTTCTGGGAGTTCTTGGCAATCCACACACAAAATCCATCGTTATTCTTTCCTATTTTCATTCTGGTATTGTCAATGGTTTCAACTTCCCAACTGGTGTTTGGTGCTCTATTTTAACTTGTTGATATGTCAAACATTTTGAAACATACTCAGCCACATCTCTCTTCATTCTAGGCCACAAATAATATGGCCGTAAATTATTATACATTTTAGTCATTCTCGGGTGCATAACATATGGAGCATTATGTGCCTCCTCTAAAATTTCATGGCGTAGGTTGTCAATATCCAGAACATTAATACGTGACCTCATCATCAAAGTATCATCTTGAATGTTAAACTCTTTGATGTCTCCTTGTCTTGCTTTCTCGATCTTTTCCTACAACTGAGGATCCTTGTTTTGCACTACTTTAATCATGTCTCGCAATATTGGTCTAACTTGTAGAGTAGCAGCCAAAACTCTATTTTCTTGCAAATTTATTTTCACATTCATAGTTCATAGCTGAATTAAATAAGACAGTGGAAGTACCTGCAAATTACCCATACTGCTTCTTAATTTTCTACTCAGAGCATCAGCTACCACATTTGCCTTTCCTGGATGATAATCAATTGTGCAGTCATAATCCTTCAATAATTCTATCCATCACCTCTGTCTCATGTTTAACTCTTTTTGGCTCAGTAAGTACCTCAGACTCTTATGATCAGTAAATATCTGAAATGTTTCTCCATATAAGTAATGTCTCCATATTTTCAAAGCGAACACAACAGCAGTAAGCTCTAAGTCATGTACTGGATAAGATAATTCATAAGGCTTCAGTTGTCTAGATGTATATGCAATTACCTTACTATGCTGTATTAACACACATCCCAAACCTTGATGAGAAGCATCACTATAAACTATAAATCCTTCTGTGCCTGTAGGAATAGTTAATATTGGAGCAGTTGCCAATCTATTTTTTAATTCATTAAAACTCTTCTGACATGCTTCAGACCACTGAAATGCTATATTTTTCCTAAGTAATTTTGTCAAAGGGCTGGCTATCAATGAAAATCCCTCAACAAATAGGTGATAGTACCCAGCCAATCCCAAAAAACTTCAAACTTCTGCAATGTTCCTTGGAGTTTCCCATTTTACTACTGCTTCTATTTTCCTTGGGTCTACTTCTATGCCCTGTCCAGAAACCACATGTCCCAAAAATACCACATGATCTAACCAAAACTCACATTTACTCAATTTAGCATATAATTGCTTTTCCCTCAAGATTTGCAACATAATTCTTAAATGTTGTTCATGCTCCTCTTCGTTTCTTGAATATACCAATATGTCATCAATGAACACGATCATAAACTTATCCAGATAGGGTTGAAATACCCTGTTCATAAGTGCCATGAATGCGGCTAGTGCATTAGTTAAACCAAAAGGCATCACTAAAAATTCATAATGTCCGTATCTGGTTTGAAATACAGTCTTTGGTACATCTGGTTCTGAAATTTTAAGTTGATAATAGCCTAATCTCAAGTCAATCTTGGAAAACAACTGAGCTCCTTGCAATTGATCAAACAAATCATCTATTATGGGCAAAGGATATTTATTCTTCACAGTGACTCGGTTCAACTGTCTATAATCGATACATAACCTCATTGTCCCATCTTTCTTTTTCACAAATAGTACTGGAGCACCCCAAGGTGACACACTGGACCTAATGAACCCCTTATCAAGTAGTTCCTGTTACTGAATTTTTAATTCTTTCAGTTCAACTAGTGCCATCCTATTTGGTGAAATGGATATTGGTGCTAATCCCAGTATTGATTCAATTGTGAATTCCACTTCTCTATCAAGTGGCAAACCTAGTAAGTCATCTGGAAACACATCTGGAAATTCCCTTACCACTGGAATACTTTCAAGCAAATCATCAGCAGTTCTGGTATCCATCACATGCGCTAAATAAGCTTCACAACCACCTCTAACCATTTTAAAAGCTTTTACAGCAGAAATTAAACACGTAGGTACAACTTTTCTTTTCCCTAAAAACATAACCCTCGGTTGATTTGGAGATTCTAAATCAACCTCCTTAGTGAAACAATTCACTATTGCATGATGCTTAGTCAACCAATCCATCCCCAGTATCACATCAAATTCACGGAGTGGCAATAATATCAGATTAGCTTCCAACTCAATTTTATTAATATAAATTGGACAGTCACAACATATATTATTCACCACTATTATTTCTCCCAAAGGCGTACCCACATGTAGATCAAAACCTAAAGGTTCATGCTTTTTATATACTTGTGATGCCATGTCTAATTATATGAATGAATGTGTGGAACCAGGATCAATTAATGCATAAGCTTCTGAATCGTAGATAAGAATTTTACCGGTGACAACTTCTGGAGCATCAGTAGCTTCTTGTCTGGTCATAGCAAATACTCTAGCTTGTGCCTGAGGTCTAAAACTCTGACCTTTTGATCTACTCATACCTCTTCCAGCTGTAGTTGTTCTACCTCTACCTCTGCCCCTACTAAATGTTGCTCCAACTCCACTTGCTGCTGAAACTCCTACTGTAGGTTTTAATATAGCTCTACCTCCATTACTCCCTGTCACTCTAGTCTTTTCAGGACAGTCTCTGAGCATATGATCAAGAGATCCATAAAAGAAACACCCGCCAGTTATTTTTCTACATTCTCCACTATGTTGTCTCCCACAATGTACACATGCAGATCTTTGTGCCACAATGTGACTCTGGCCTCTACTTGCAAAAGATGGAGTTCCAAATCCCATGCTTCTATAATTAAAATGTCCACCTATAGTACTAGACTGTGGTGGTATGTATCCTCCATGTCTACCTTGTTTCCTACTGGAACTCTCTATAATCTCACTTAATCCCCCTTTTTGTTCGCAGTTCTGACCCTTCTTTTACTAACCTCTCAGCTCTGATTACAGCTGCATTTAGTTTAGCATAACTCTCCCGGTCTATAGGAGTAATCTTTTCTCTAAGCTCATATCTCAATCCTTCCTCAAACATTCGACATTTATCTTTATCAGTAGCTACTAATGAAGATGCATAATGAGACAACTGATTGAACTTCACCTCATATTCAGCCACTGTCATTGTCCCTTGCTTTAAATTCAAGAATTCCCTTCTTTTATCATCTTTATATACTTCTG
>CATIWM010205946.1:0-10700 GCA_949671775.1 Mallotus repandus | reverse complement strand
CTATTTAAGCTTTTCAAATTTTAGCCACAGCCTTATTTTTTTCTTTATTTAAGTTTTTCAAATTTTAAGATAAATTTTAGATCTTTTTTATTTTACATGACAAAAAAAATTTGAATTATAAATTAGACAATTTATTTTTATTTTTTTATCAAAAAATTCCATGATAGTTAATATGTTAATATTATTTTGTTTATATTTTGCAGTTGTCTCTACATCCTTCAAAAATGGACATGTGTATCATGAGATGCTAAATGGAAATTCGAAAGTCACTGCCAAATATCGATGGTGAGTTTTTGATGCATAGAGTTTAAGTGATGCTTAAAATAAAATTTTAAAAGTTGTGTGCATGGACTCAGGTTTTACTTTTTTTTTTCCATAATTATTTGTTATGTTATTGTCTTTTTGCAATTTTTTCATAATATTAAACGTATCACAACATAAAGTAAATTCAAAGTAATCATTTTCACTTTTCTCTCTTAACCTATAAAGAATAGATATGGGAATGATAAATGTTTTTGAAGATTTAATTTTTTTTTAATGATGCTGCTCTTATGACATAGGTAAGACTCTTATTATTTTTATTTTTTTATGTTGGTTTTTTATTAGCAATTTTATTGATGCATGTAAGTTTTATATTAAGTTATATTTTCTATTTTTTGAATTTTTATATTTCTTTTTCATATTTTATATGGATTGAGTTTAAAATGCCTATTTTGTCTTCACACCCTTAGCTCATAAAAAGTAATCATAAATATGATAAATTATTTTTGAAATTTTTTTTTTTCTATATTAAATTATTACAACTTTTTATTTTTCCATGTACTGCATTTTTAATTTTTGGTTTTATTTTTATTTTCAAATTGGTATTTTGATTAATTATATTTCTAATTTTAATAATTTATTTACACTAAATATTATCTCAATGAGTCATTATTTTATGTTTTGTGATCCTTTATTTTATTACTTATAGTATTTTAATTTTTATATTAATTATTAGTTTATATATATGTAATTCCCGCATCGCGCAGGTGCTACACTAGTATATATTAAATGTTGAGCTATAAAGTCATTAAGTCCAAAATTTGACAAGTGTCTATCTTAATATTTGAGTATTTACCATTAAAAGCTAATGTGTAATTCTTTTAAAAATTCTGTTTTAAAAAAATTAAAAATAAAATATTTATTTAGTTTGTTAGTATTATTTTTTAACTAAAACACTATTATATATCCTAATACTACCCGAATTCTAAAAGTATTTATATAGTACTCTTTTTTTTTTTACTGTAAATCACTTAAAAACTTTTTTAAACCATATTAAAAATCATATTACACTCTTATATTATCTATTCAACTATCTATATCTATATTCTATATATATAAAATCATATTATATTTCTATTTTGTGTAAACTCCTTTTATTCAATCACAAACTTTTTTTCTTTTTTTTTTTCTATTTATATCACCCATGTTATATTCTACAATAACTATCCTTTGTACTTCTATTCCATCTAAAAATTAGATCAATCTCCAGGTAATATTTTTTTACTTTTTTTGAACATTGTTGCTCTAATTATATTATTGTTGCCTTCATTATTTATTTATACATCTAATTTTTAGATTAATTTCTATCAAATGTATTTTTTCTTTTTTCAGCTTTTTAATGCTATTTCTCCAATTATATTTTTATTGTTTGCATTGTTTATTTACATATTAAAATTTTTATTTTGCGATTTAAATTTGAAATTGCTTTGCGGAACTTAGAATGGTGCAAGCATTTAATTTCTATAGTTTTTTCTTTGAATAGTGATTTTTAATTAAAATGAGTGATACAATACAATTATTATATGAATTCATTTTGTGTAGATGTCATTAAAGCTTCCTCATGAAATGGGCTTCTTATGTGTAATTTCTTCTTCAATCTTCAATAAAATATTCAATTTTGTTATTTTTTATTGAAATTAATTTATGATTTTTTTTGTTTGTGTATTTGTCAACACCAAGGACTGCTTTAAAACTTCACATAGCTCTCATAAATCAGTTCAAGTGAAGGCAAACATGTCCTCACTATGAATAGCTTAATGAAGGCTGCCTATATTACATTAAGAGATGATAGGATCAAACTCCAAAATTTCCTTATTTGATTGGACTAGATATTTCATGATTGTTTAATAACACATATCTAACCTTTCTTTTCACTTCTAATATTTCATTTATTTTTTGAACTACTTTTCATGCAAATTATGCTAACATATAAAATTTATTAAAAATTACACGCGTGTTCATTTTTTTTCCATCTTTTTTTTTTTGCTTCTTTTCTTCATTGCGTCTTCTTCTTCAAATAGAGAAGGTTAAAAAAAATTTAAATTTGCAAGAGCTTTGAATGAGTGGCATTTGAAAGCAAGAGTGAACAAAGTGGTTGGTTTATGAAATTGAGAAAATTGGGATTTGGTTTTTTGCATAATTGTTTGATTGCATGGTATGTGTAATGTGGATACCTTGGACATGGCCATTAATTGTTTGATAAAATGCTAGTGACAATCCAGATCCTCAGCTTTACGAAGAGCTTAAAACAACTATATATGAAAAAGTTCTACCAGCTTACCATGCCTGTTTGGGAAGGTTTGGGAGTCAACTAGAGAGTGGAAGACACGTTGAAAAATATATTGTTAGCCATTTGCATAATTAAGGCTAAATCTAACCTTATTTTGATTTTAACAACATAATTTTGAAGTACTAATATTGCGTTCAAATGTGTACTATATAGACTTTAAAAAAAGTCCAAAATCACAAGAAAATAAAGAAGATATGAACGTCATAATCCCGATCATGACGCAATCGTGACCAAATCAAGCTCAATATTCAATTGCCAAACAAGAATCTAGTAGCACTTACAGTCAGTATCATAACTGTGAGTGGATCATGACATTGGTCACAAGTGCAGTCACGATCCTAATCCTGAGTGTGATCGAAGGCATTCATTTTAGCAAAAATTCCAGTAGCGCTCATGGTCGTCATCCTGACCATGACCCAATCATAATGCCTCTTATGAGTTAGATCACAAGTTGGACCAAACTTCTTCAATTGAGCTAAGAATCCAGTAGTGCTCACGATCCCGATCATGACCATGACTAAGCTCACAACTTCTCTCTCACGAGCACGAGAATAAAAAAGGATTAAAGATTAGAGTTGCAGGCTTGATCACGGTCCTAGTCACGACCGTGACCAAACCGTGATGAGCTAGGTGGCAATTGTTCCATAGTCAATGAGGGCACCAATGACTATTTTATCAAGAATCATGACTGTGACCATGTACATCACGACCCTGACTAGTAAATTTTCTGTAAAAAGTTGGAAGAATATTTAATGAAGGAAGATGAAGCTATAGATGAATTTAATGAGCTACAACAACTATATTATGAAGTTTTTTAATATATATAGTCTTCATTAAACCTCATTTAAAAGGTTAGATGTGTTGGTGAACAAATTATTCTTAAGATTCAATTCTCTAAAGCTTTAAATTTCATTTATTTGTAATTCAATATATTTAAGTGTGGTTTGTGTGTTAAACTAGGTTCTTCTTCTTCTTGTATTTCTTAGGATTAAGAAAGGGAAGTGAGGAACTAGTTCAAGAGGATTTGGTTTAAGTGTTAGCCAATAACACACTTGGGATATTGGTTTTAGAGTTATCCAAGAAAACTCTTATTTATGTAAGGTTGAAGAGCGAGCCTCAAACTCTTGTATTAAGTAATAGATTGGTGTGGGTATTCTAAATCCTAACTTGGGGATAAGTTAGGTAGAGATGTAGATTAATTTCTTGAATCAAACTCCTTAAATCTTAAGTTTTTATTCTCTTCCTCTACTCTTCATATTTTTCTTTGAATTTCTCAATTAGCTCCTAATAAATTTTAATTTTTCTAATTTTCCCTATTCACCCCCCTCTAAGGCTTTTTCAATTGGTATCACAATTAAACTTCTTGGTTTTTAATTGTAAGAAGGTTAGATCATGGGTAGTAAGGGTATGAATTTTTCTTCTTTGAAACCTTTCTTTTATGGGAATGATTATCCCCATTGAAAATTCAAAATGGAGTTATATCATGATAGTGATCCAATTAGACTGTGGGAAGTAGTTCTTGATGGTTAGGAGCCTCCTAAAGCCATACTAGACAATGTAGAAATCCTCATTAATAGAACTCAATGGACACAAGAATGAAGGGAGGAAAACTATAAGAACAAGAAGGCAATGACAATCTTACTTGCTTCTAAGTCTAGAGAAGAAGGAGGGAAAGTCCAATATTTCTTATTCGCGAAAGAAATTTGGGAGACTCTTGAGAATCATTTTGAAGGCAACATTCAAGTTAGAAGCAAGAAGGTTCAATTACATATATATGAATATGAACTCTTCAAGATGAAGCCTCAAGAATCCATCATTGAAATGACAAATAGACTTACCTTGAGAAAGCTTGGAAAATAATATTCCAAAGAAGAGATCAACATAAAGATTCTTAGAATCCTCCCTAAGAAGGATTGGGAATCTAGAGTGACTTCCATTAAAAAAGCCCATGATTTGTCAAAGCTCTCAATCGACATTCTAATTGGCAAGTTTTTAACTCATAAGCTCACTATAAAGCAAAAAGAAGAAAAAAAGGAAGAAAAATAAGAAAAGAAGAAAAGTATTGCTTTGAAGACTCTATAAGATGTGAGTGAAGAGGAGATTCTTGAAGATTCAAGTGATGAAGATGGTGACATAGCCATGCTCATAAGAAATTTCAAGAAATTCTTGAGAAAGAAAAACTCTTTAAGAAATAGAGACTTCAAGAAAGGGGATGGAAAGAAGATAAATGAGGCGACTTGCTATGAATACAAGAAGCTTGGACATATTAGAAGTAAGTGCCTAAGGTTAAAATTCAAAAACAAAATGAAAAGGACAAGAAAAGGAATAGACTGCATAGGATGACTCCTCCAAATTAGAAAAGGAAAAGGAGCAACAAAAAGTACCCAACCTTTGCTTCATGGCTCTTGAGGACAACAATAAGGTACTTTCCATTTCTTACTCTTCTTGTGTTGTTGATGATGATGATGATGAGAGCTCAATTGTGAGCAAACTCATGCTTAAATGTAAGAGCCTTCTTTCTAAGAAAAAGTTCTATAAGCATGAGCTCTCAAATTTGTCCAAAGATTTTAAAAATCTAAAAATGATTGTTCTAAACTTATTTTGTTAAATGAAAAAATTGTTAATGACTTAAAAACCTCTACCTCATTGAATGAGGAACCCAAGAAAATGAATGATGAAAATTAAAAGCTTTCAAGAAAAATAGTGGAATTGAGAAATTCCATTTCCAAATTCAAGAAAGGAAAAGAGACTTTGGATAATCTTTTTGATTCTCAAAGAGTCCACGGTAGTACACATGGACTTAGTTACATAAATGATCCCTTATCCTCATCATCATCATAAATAAAAATTTTCAAAGCCTCTAGTGATCCTTCTCCTTCTACCTCTGATTCTCTTGAGACTCATGCTTCCAAAGCTAAAAGTCTCACGTGTCAAATGATATGGGAAAGTCTTATAAGACTCAATCTTCCTTAACACAAAGAGGTGAGGCTCAAGCTAAGAAACCTCAATATAGATATGCTTACATGTACACAAAATTAAACACTCCTAAGCATTCTCCACAACCACTTCATAATGCACATGCCATTATTAATGTATGTCTCACTCTCTTTCTATAGGAAAAAAACCATTAAGGAAGAATGCACAACCACAACATAATAGGCATGACTTATACATTAGGAAACCACATACCCTTAGAACAAATAGTTTCTCAAATGTTGAATGCTTCTATTGCATAACCAAAGGTCACCCTAGTAATGTATGCTACTATAAAATATTGCATTTGAACTTATTGCCTTTGAATTATGTTAAGGTTAACCAACCTAGACCAATTGAGGCTTGGGTTCAAAAGAAAGTTTGGAAATTCCTTTGTGTCGGCATGCCTAAAATCCACTAAGAAGAAAAATAAGTGGTATCTTGATAGTGGATGCTCAAGGCACATGACAGGTGATAAGGAGCAATTTACTAAGATTGAAGCTAAACATGGAGGTTATGTTACCTTGGGGGACAATGTTAAAGGAAAGATTATTGGCATTGGAGAAATTGGTAACCTTCAATCCTTATCTATATATCATGTTCTTTTAATAGATGGCTTAAAGCATAATTTACTTAGTATTAGTCAATTATATGACATGAGAAATAAAGTTACTTTTTATCCTATAAATTGCTTTGTTAGTAATCTAGATGAGGACAAAGTAATTTTTAGTGGTGAAAGAGTGGACAATGTCTATGTCACTAACTTGAATAAAGTTGACAACAAAGACATTAAGTGTTTGATGTCCATTTCCCATGACACATGGACATGGCATAGAAGACTAGGATATGCAAACTTTGAGCTTTTGGATGATCTAAGTAAACATGAACTTGTAAGCTCAAGTTCACTAAGGATAAGAGTTGTGATGCTTGTCAAACGGGAAAACAATCTAAATCTTCCTTTAAGCTCCAGAATGTAGTGTCCACTTCTAGGCTACTTGAACTCACTCATATGAATTTATTTGTTCTTATTAGAGTTGCTAGTTTAGGTGGCATGCACTATGCATATATGTTGGTTGATGATTACTTTAGATACACTTAGGTATGTTTCCTTGCGCATAAGAATGATGTTTTTAAAGCTTTTAAAAGTTTTTCAAAAAGTGTTCAAAAATAAAAAGGTTTTTGTATTTCAACTATTAGAAGTTATCATAGAACCGAATTTAAAAATGAGTTTTTTAAAACTTTTTGCAATAAAAATGGTATTTCACATACTTTTTCTTCTCCTAGAACTCCCCAATAAAATGGGGTAGTTGAAAGGCAAAATAGGACTCTAATGGAAATGGCTAGGACTATGCTCCATGAGTATAATTTACCTTTATACTTTTAGGTGGAAGCCATTAACACTTTTTACTATAGCAAATAGAGTCTTTAAAAGACCAATTTTGAACAAAACCTCTTATGAGCTTTGGAAAAATTGAAAATCCAAAATCTCATATCTTAGAGTGTTTGGACGCAAGTGATTTATATTAAACACTAAGGACAACCTTGCCAAATTTTATTTTAAGGCCGATGAAGAAATTTTCCTGGGCTATGCCACCTCTAGCAAAGCATATAGAGTTTTTAACAAGAGAACTTTAGTAGTTTAGGAATCTATGCATGTTGTATTTGATGAATCTAACCCACTTGACCCTAGAAAGGATTTGTGCAGTGTTGATGATATTGTAGATGAGCTTGTGGATATGAAAACCCAAGAAGAGAATGCAAGCAAGTCTTTAGAAATTGAAGATCCAAGTAAGGAGGATAGTGAGGAGATGCCTCAATATACCTTGAAGGATGAACTTCTAAAGAAGTGGCTTTTTAAGAAAGCACATCCCCAAGACCTCATCATTGGTGACACTATAAAGGGGTAGCTAAATCTATTGTTAATTTAGTCTTCATTTTTTAAATTGAGCCCAAAAATGTTAATGTTGCATTGAGTGATGGATTTTAGGTCCTTGCTATACAAGAAGAGTTAAATCAATTTAAGAGAAAGAAGGTTTAGACCTTAGTTCCTAGACTTAAGCATCATCCTATTATAGGCACCAAATAGGTGTTTAGAGATAAGATGAACGAACAAGTTGTTATAACTAGAACAAAGCAAGACTAGTAGGTAAAGGTTATAATTAAAAAGAATGCATTGATTATGATAAAACCTTTACTCCCATTGCAAGGTTAGAAGCTATTGGAATGCTACTTGCATTTGCATCTTATATGGATTTTAAACTTTTTCAAATGGATGTAAAAAATGCATTTTTAAATGGTTTTCAAAACTTTGAATTTCCTAACCATGTTTTTAAGCTTTTAAAAGCTCTAAATGGATTGAAACAAGCTCTTAGAGCTTGGTATATGAGGTTGAGCAACTTTCTTTTGGAGAAAGGATTCTCAAAAGGAAAAGTTGATACAACCTTATTCATAAAGCAATCCAAGAATGATTTATTAATGTGTAAATATATGTTGATAATATAATATTTGGTGCTACTAACCATTCTTTGTGTAAGGATTTCTCCAAGCTCATGCAAGGAGAATTTGAAATGAGCTTGATGAGAGAACTCAAGTTCTTTCTTGGCCTCCAAATAAAGCAAGTAAAAGAGGAAATTTTCATCAACCAAGCAAAATACACTAGAGATATTCTCAAGAAGTTTGGGATGGATGAAGCTAAAGCTTCAATGAGTTTATGAATAAACTTCAATGAGTTTAACCACCAAATTTGGCAAAGATGAAAGTAGAAAGCCGATTGAAGAAAAAGGCTTTCGAGATATGATTGGTTCTCTCATTTATCTTACTGCTAGTAGACCAAATATTATGTTTGCTACATGCTTAGGTGCTAGATTTCAATCTTGTTTTAAGGAGTCACACTTGAATGCAGTTAAGAGAATATTTAAGTATCTTGTAGGAACTATAAACTTAGGTCTTTAGTACCCTAAGAGTGATTCCTTTAGCTTAATTAGCTACTCGGATGTGGACTTTGCTAGTAGCTTAATAGATAGAAAGAGCACTTTTGGAACTTGTCAATTCTTAGGACAATGCTTAGTTTCTTGGTTTAGCCAAAAAAAGTTTTGGTTGCCTTATCCACGACCAAAGCCGAATATGTGGCAGCTAGTTGTTGTTGCTCACAAATTTTGTGGCAAAAATAATAACTTAGGGAAAATGACATAGAAATTGATCACATTCCTATCAAATGTGATAATATAAGTGCTATTAACCTTAGCAAGAATCTGATTCAACATTCAAGAACCAAACACATAGATATTAGACATCACTTTCTTAGAGATAATGCTCAATTAGGACATATAACTTTAGAATTTATTGACACAAATCATTAATTAGTGGACATTTTCACAAAATCCCTTAGTGAGGATAGGCACAATTTTATTTTGAATGAGTTTAATATGATTGATGGCTCTAGCTTAACATGATTTCTTATTTGCTTTGCTTACATATTTATGTGGAAATGTTGTTCATTAAGTTTCATTCCTATGACTTTGTTTGTGCATACTCATTAATAAGTTAATAAAATAAATTTATTTAATTTATTAATGAAAATTGCATATAAAAACATGTCCAAGACCATTGTTGCCATTTGCATGACTTAAATAAAATTTATATTTATCAAAATTGTCAATTTTTCAAGTATTGTTTTATTTCCTTTAAAATTTTCCCAAGAAGGGTATATTTATAACTTTTAAAGTTTGATTTGGACTCAATTAAAACTTTTTTGAAAGTTTAGGGGTCAAATTATAATTTAGTCATGATTGTTACTAGTAATGGTTCAGATCGTTATACTTGTTTAGTTTGTCATAAGGGTAGTCACGATCACGATCATGATCATGACTATGCCCGTGATTGTGCTTGTCACGATCGTGACTAGTCAGTTACGACCGTGACCACGGTCCTAACAGACCTAGGAAACCAGTTTTTGTTTTAACTCTCATGTTCTTTCACTTCCAAAAATAGTTTTTCATGTCTCTTTATGACTATAAATCCTCTTTGACATATTTTTAACTCCTCCCACTCCTTTTTAAACCCTTAGTCTTTCTTTATCAATCACTTTTAACAAATTCTCTACATCTTTTCTCTTCCTTCAATCATCCTCCTCTTTCTTTTATCTCTACACTTCTAAACTAACATAGCTCCCTAGAAAAGCAAGACTACTCCTTCTTCCTCCCATGGTGAGCCTCCTACTCCTAGAAGACAAACAAAAGAAAAACCTATCAAATCCCCTCCTCTCTTCTCATACTCACCACAAGACATTAAGAAGAGGATTTGTCTTTTTCAAAAGAGAAACATTATCTCTATAAGGTATATGTCCTCTTCCACACTTCAAAAGATGTCTTGTCTCAAGGATGTAGAAGATTTGCTACTTAAGGTTAGTGTAAAAGATTTTGCATTCACTCCTATTCCTACCTATCCTTAATTGGTGGTGGAATTTCTCTCCTCATACACCCTAAGAACTAATCAATTTATTGACAACAATCCCTACTGTAGCATGCATTTCAAGCTTAGTGGTAGAGATAGCTTCATGACCTCATAAGAATTTGATGCTCTCTTCGGATTCTCTAAAGAAGGCCATGTTCAAACTCTCTCTACATGGCTTCCTCACTCCTTTTGGGTGAAGCATTGCAAGGCCCAAACTTCTTTCTTCTTAGATGCCATAGCAAAGCATCCTTCTTTTAATCTAAAGTACTATGGTATATTCATAATTTCTTGATTTATACTTTTAATACAAGATACCAAAGCAATGAAGTAATCTCCCTAGATGATCATTTCATTCTTTATCGCATGGTTGATGACATCCAAATTACTTTAGGGAGATTACTTTAATGGAGACTTTGGTTGGTAAGTGATAGTGTCTCCGGTTGTATATGTATTGGTGGGATTGTGACCAAACCTACAAGTTTTTATGGCATTCAACTTGACACTCTTAAATGTATCCCTCTCGTTCTTCTTGATGATACCTTTGTTAAGAATTCCAAATAATTATCTCTTATGGAGAATAAATGGGTTTGGAAAGGAGATGCTACTCAAAAAGGTGGTAAGGGTGATAATGCCATGGATGCTATCCTAAGGGAGATTGAAGAAT
>CATIWM010205900.1:0-20374 GCA_949671775.1 Mallotus repandus | reverse complement strand
CCTTCATTTAAAGATCCTGATATAGCCTAGAGTCAAGGTTGCTTTATCATACGACCTCATCTCAAGTTATTCTTGATAAAACATAACAAATACTAGAAACACTTTCTAGCACTAAAGCTCTTTCAAACTGTGTTATGTTTTTCCTAGCCAGGAACTCTATTCATCAAGAATAAACTTAGATAGCATAGGATCTATCCCAATTCACTCTAGGCAATGAATCTCATCTTGGTTTAACACTCATCCCTACATTAAACTGACTAGAGCCACCACACGCCATATACCCATGTGTGAATAACACAAGTATGTAAGCGGCAACAAACTCTAACCACTCAAATGTGGATGACCGTGTCACCTCAAGTCAAAGGACTATATGCACCATTATGACCTAGACTGTGATCATTGACTATAAGTGAATATCCTTGCGATCACTAATCTAACGTCACTGTTTGATCCACCCATCACATGAGTATCCACATGTCTATTCTGATATCTCATATTAAGTAGCATGAGACTCACTACCTCCCACTATTAGCATCACATACTAATCAAAAAAATAGACAGAGGTGATAGTCTAATTAATATTACCCAAATATTAATTAATTGACTATGAACAATTTATAGCATACGTACTGAATAAATTTATAGCTCATATTATCAACTCTTGGTAATAAATTTGTTTAACATAATGCTAAAGGATAAATATTCAAATAAATAAACACTTTATTGCCATTTGGGATAATTTACAATGTCATTATCTATTACAAAATGGCACTAGGGCACATCTATACTAACACTTTATCCTATTGATATTCATTATAGACATTAGATTCCACTATATCCAATGTCTTTCGATTGCCCTTATCAGTGGGAGATGAAAGCAAAAATAATTCAATAAAAAATAAAACTGCAATCTTAATACAGTCCTTATCATTTTCCCAATGCTTTGAAAAAAACACTCATGAACATATTGTTTATTAATTTTTTCAACCCACCAAAATACTTTTCAACCAACCTACTCTTCTCATAGTAAACAAACAAATTCCTAGAATCCCCTACACATTTAACCCACTAACAAGTGCAAACTCTTCAATACTAAACTTCAATCTTTTTCCAGAAACACTAAACCATAATTTATTAATTTTTGGTTGCTTCAACTCTCTCAATCATAAACAATGAACCAACTGACATTGTATCTCAAATTTAGGTAAATCATGAAAATACTTAAGACATGTAGACCAAAACATAGCAAGTTAATGATAATTTAAAACTTGTTTCAAATGAACTATAACATCATAAGACAAAGAGCACCCAATCTTCACAAAAAATATTCATCTCTATTCATCACAAGCTCTCAATCCTATAAAAAAATTTTAAAAAATAAATTAAAAAATAAGAAAACAATAAATAAAGATCAAAAATAGAAAATAACCAAAAAATATATGTTTAAAAAAATGAACATACCTTCAATAAACCATCACCACCACCAATATTTTTTTCATCAACTTCTACTTTTGACTTCTTCTTTGATCTCTCCTCCCCAGCATCTAAAACCCTAGAACCCTTTTTCTTACTAGTCGACCCAGACCCCCCCCCCCCCCCCCCCCCCTTTTCTTTAGTAGAGGAACCACCAACATCCAACATCAACACCACCAGACCCATCCTTCTTAACCCCCTTTTTCACAAACCTGCAAACCATCTTCCTTCCCATGTTAATAGATTTACACTTATTCAACTTCAAAGCATCAATTTTTTTAATTTTTTCATAATAAATTTCAACCATTTATAAATTCAAGAGAAAAAAACCACATATATATAAACAAAGAAAAGCAGTTATTCAAACTAAACAATAGAAGTTTTAATGGCATTTACTTCCAAAAAAAAACAATTCACGAAGAGGAAGCACAAAGAACAAAAAAAAAAAACCACTCAAAGATTGTGTAGAAACTAACCTACAACATAAAAGGGCAAAAAAGAAAACTAAAATTAAAAAGGGAATCGAAAGAAAATAGGTGGGGCTAAAAATGTAACATAGAAAAAGTGGCTACAGTGTAGTTAATAAGTCTTAAACTTGGACATTTTTGGTAAATTTTTCTTTTTAAAAAGTGAAAAATACTAAATGAACCTTCTAATTGGCACTAAATTTTTTATTCTTTCAATTTTGACGTGAATATTTACTTTTTGACTATATAATAGACATAGCCTGAAAATACTGTAAAGAAAACGATAGGATATGACTGAACAATTATGCATACAAAATTTTTAATTGATTGTAGGCTATACCTAATTTTTTGTTCCTCAATGTTTTGAATTTTTTCACTGAGTTCTCTTCCTTCAATTTGGCTTTAAGTGGTCCTTATCTTTCTTTTTTTTCCAACATTGAGAACAAAAAAAAATGGGCCTTTCAAATTGAAAATGGAAGATATTGGATGTTTGACGGTCAAGCATTTTTAATACCTATTAAAGCCACATTATTGCCATTTAAGAAAGAGGAAAGGTGAAGCTTCTTAGGAAAGCTTCTCTTAAATGACAACATTTTTGAAACAAAGGTTAAAATAGCTCTAGTCTCCAGTTTACAGCTTTTCTCCCTATTCTTCAATGATGCGAGTATCACAATATGAGAAATCACCTCTGAATCATTAAATGTAAATTGCCTCTAAAGGACTCATTTTATGTCTCCTCAGTGATAGGAAAAATGAAAAGATGAAAGACCACTTAAAGTCAAATTGAAAAAAAAAAAAGTACTCAATGAAAAAATTTAAAAAGTTGAGGTTAAATTTAGCCAAAATAGTATTGTTTGAGCTTTTGGGAGTTTTTTTTTTTTTTTTTTTACTTGTTAGGAAATATAAAAGTGAACTTTCTTCAATAATCATGTATCGTATTTTTAGATTATGCTTTTTGTATATCTCCATATTGTCAGAAAACTGGTTTTGCTTTTGATGATAGATGTCTTTGCTTTAGTTCAGTGCTTCATAATTCTATTTAGAAAAAGTGTGAAGATGGGAGGTGGTATTTGATTTTAGTGTAAATGGCATTTTTCTTTAGAGTTTATACTACGATTATATTTGTATTTTTTGTTTAAAAATTAATTTTTTTAATTTTAAATTGTAATTTAATCAACAAAATACTCATTTCATTAAACTTATTATTATTTGATTGAAAAGTCCTGTTACAGTACAAATATTTATATCCATATAGGTGAAATTGAAATTGTTATATTACTACTAATTTAATTATAATCATTGATACATTTTACAATTATTAGTATACAAAAATAATCAATAATTGTAATTAAAGAAAAATATATTCAATGATTCTAATTTTATTTGTATAGATATAAAAGTTTGTATCATAGCAAGAGCATTTAATATGATAAAATAATTTAATCCCACTATTTTAACAATATAAAACACTTTAAATCGATTTTTTGGTTAGTGGTTTTATTGATTTTTTTATTATGAAGTTTTTATATATATTTTTTTAATTTTAATTGATATCTAACATAATTAAATCAACATATAAAATTTTTAAAAAATAATAGAATTAAATATAATAAATACGAATAAAAAATTAAACAATAAAAGTTAATAATTTTTCCAAATTATGGATTATTTTTATTCAAAGTAATATTGAAAATATATGTAAATTAAAAAAATTTAGTTGGTGTTAACATTTTAAATTTAGAATAATTAAAGCTTTAAAATCAAATTATTTTGTGTTACTATGATTAAGTTACTAATATATTTTATTTTATTAAAATAGAGAGCTTGAAATTTTTATTGGCCAAAACACTAACCAAAAACATAACGAAATGATTATTTTATGAAGAAAATTAAAATTAAACAATGAAAATATTTGATTTTTACATTAACAAGAAAATTATATTTATGAACTAAACTTTGGGAACAAATATAATTTGCTCTTGATTTTTATAATGCCCAATTTATTGAGTCTTTGGTTTATATGAAATATGAAATTCATCAAATTTTATGGTTATCATTTTTAAAATTATAAATAGTATCATTGATCAATAACTTGATTTGTAAAGGAATGTGAAAAAAATAATTAACAAAAGCGGGAATATCCTTTAATTATTCAAAGTGATAATAGATTTTTCCTCCACTATGTGCATCCAAATCCATTGCTCCAAAAGAGAATATACTTGTTTTCTCTCTCACAAATTTAGTATTGGCTTCAAAAACCAAGTCCCCATCTGAAATTTCTAGGAAGATGCCTAGAAACAATATGACTTTGTACCAAAAACTAATTAAAATGCTTGGGACAAATGCATGTTCTGTCTTTCATCCAAAACAACCAATTGTCTCTTGCCGTAGGGACCCCTTTTCTTCTTTTGGGTAGTTCTTCTCTTCATGCCAATACCAACAAACTATGAAAGAGGTCAATGCTTTTATGTATTTATTTATTTTTTTGGAAGCAATAAGGAAAAATATAAAAAGAGGAAAGCTCGTAAGAGGAACATACTTTCTTGTCCTTTTTTTTTTTTTTTTTTCTTTTTCACATTTTCCCAAATGAGACTTTGGTTTTGATTCTTATACCTAATTATAAAAACACGTCTTACTATTATTTTATTGCATATCAATATTTTCCCATGGTTATATGAAATTGATAAAGATATTCTGAATGGTAGTTACTTCTAAAAATTATATATATATATATATATATATATTGGGGAAGGGAGTGAGAACCCAACTTATTAATGTCTTAAAAAGAGTTAATTCAATTTTTTGTCGAAAAATCTAAATTTTAATTGGTCATTTTAAAAATTTTATTTTGTTTTATTAAGTATTTTACATTTTAGGGTGCATTTGGATCGAGATTAAAACTATAAAAAGTAACAGTTACAAGTATAATAATTAAATGGTTAACCTTATTTGTTAAATAAAAAGTAATGTATAAGTTGTATAGTTGAATTTTAAAAAAAATATTAAAATATATGAAATAATTTAAATAATATAAATAAATAAATTATTAAATTTTTATAAACAATAAAATTAATTTTCAAAACATCAAATAATTAAAAATTATTAGAAAAATTCAAAAAAATAAAGTTACATAATATATATTTATACATTTTTTATAGATTTGATTTATATTTCATTAATATAGAAAAAAAAACTAACAAGAAAAGTAATTTATAAATAAACATAAAACATTAAAAAAAGAAAAATCAATAAAATAATTTTTTACAAGTCTTTACTTTAACTTCAACTAGATTAATAAAAATATACAGAAATGAAGTTAATTATTAAAGGAATTAACTGTTAAAATTTTTCAAAAAGAATTAAAAGGAGCTAATACATTACAAGAGTAATAATATTTATCCTTCTTTAACCTAATGTTAGATAATTAACATTCATTTTAACTAATTAATAATATAAATGAATATATATTAATTATTTAACATCGGTAGTACTACAAAAATCTCACCTCACGGAAATTCCAACAAATAAAAATCATTTATATAGGTATTACATTTTCTAATAGTATAACAAGTTCACGCACATAAATTATTTTAAAAAATCACCTTTTGGAAAAAAAATAAAAAAACTCTACTAAAAAAAGTTTTATTTCTTCGATGTCTGTCTAATTTGAACTCCAAAATAGTCATATTCATTCAATATTGTAGGCATCAAGTAAAAGAAAAAAGAAAGTAATACAAAAAATAGTCATATTCGTTCGATATTGTAGGCATCAAGTAAAAGAAAAAAGAAAGTAATACAAAAGTTATAGATATAGAATAGTTGAACAACACAAATAGGAGTATGATTCCCTCGGATTATGCTCTTAAGGAATGAAAGTACAGCCAAGTATTAAAAAAACAAAAAAAAAAAAGTTTTTAATTTTAGATGAGTGAAGAAATCAAAGTCATACGCGTGAACCACTGTTTTTTTCGAAGCTGTAAAGCTATGTGTCCTAGGAACTTAAACAAAGCAAGAAAAGAAAAGATGAATAATCTTGTATTGGATCCCTCAATTCCTGCAACTTGCTTCAATAAGTCCTTAAGATTTAGCAAATTACTCATTTTAATTCTTATATTTTTATAAATATTATTTTTTTCGTAATGCATTTGTGAATTGTTCAGTATTTGTCAATTAGGATGGATTGATTAATATTGTCAATTGTAAGAATTGAGGAGGTCTCCAATTCGAATCTTCGTGCCACCGTCTATCAATATTGGTTGAATTTTATGATAAGTGATTTAACCAACAAAAATTATTAAATATTTCAATTTTGATTTTTTTTGTTTAATTTTTTTATAGTTGCAAGTGTGAAATTACATTTGAATAATTTTAATTAAACAAAAATATATTTTTGAATTAAATATTTATTAAAAATAATATTTTTTAAATATAAAACTATATCAGATAACATGTTAAGATTTTAGAAAATTAATTGTAACTTTACTTTTTAAAAAAAAAATTACTATGTATGCATACTTCCAAAAGACAAACATATTTATATGTAATATATATTTTATTTTGGTGGCAACAAGTTTTTTTTCTAAAAGGTTGAACATAGAGCCCCTCAGCTATAATATTTTAATGTCATTTTCTCCGAAACCCAACTGTAAAATATCAAATTGTTTAGTCAATTTTTAATATTATAAAAGCAGCACTAAACTATCACATCTAAACTTAAACAAACATTATGTAATAATAATTTGCCTTTAATTATAAAAATAATGAATCATATATATATTTTTTAATAATGATAATGTCTGAAAGGTAAGTTCTGCTGTGTCTTTGTAATTCACTACATTCTTTGCTTACATAAAGACATAAATTTATTTATTTACCAAGAAATATGTAATATTTATAATTTATTTTCAGCCTGTCCAACATGGTCATTTGTCATTTGTCATTTGTCATAGCAAATTGACAATATCATAAGTCAAGAGAAGTGAGGAATCCAAGCACAAATGGACTGAGCTATCTAGGGTGTTGTATTCCCTTCAATTAAACTAATAAAACAATATTTTAAAAAAATAGCTATATTATATGTATGGCAATAGCTATTCGATGATTTGAGATGAATATTTTTATGCTTTTTTTTTTAAATGATGAAATTTGGTCAAACTTGTTAATCCGTCCTTATATTTTTAAAAGTCAATTAATAGCCTCTTCATATTTGATTTTATTAACTTTTTTTTTCTCTAATTAAATACCCCATCAGATTTACAATATTTATATTGTAAACCTAATGGGGTTTTAGTTAGTGAAAAGAGAAATAATTAATAAAATTAAATTTGATATAACATTTAGTTAATTTTTGAAAATGTAGAAATTAACTAGTAAATTAGAATAAATATGAGGAGGTGATTATAATTTTTCCTATAATTAACAAAATGTCCGTCAAGTCTCTTATGGTATTTTTGGAGATTGTGGTTCAAGCCTTCTCTTTCCCTCCTAGTATATTATGATAAAAAATATATATATATACAATTAAAAATTAATTTGACTTTTATAGGATAATACCTCTCATAATTTTACAAAAGATTTCTTTCTAATTCAAGTGGTAAAGAATGTGAATATTCAGAGAGTTCAATTCTTTATCCTTCTGTTTTTCCTATTGTGATGGAGAATTAAACCACTTCAACTTTATTATTGGAAAAAATAAAATTAGACATGTTACAAATTCTAAATTTTCAGACCTAGCATAATTTTTTTTAATATTTGTTAATTACAATAAAATTGACGTGAAGAAATTATTATTTTCAATAAGAGAAAATCTATTTAGCACAAATTTGGCAATAAGAATTTGGCACCTTTAATTTATTGGTTCCAAAAATGGTTTTCATATTCTAAAAGTTTGAATATAATTTTAGCAATATATTTTTATTTTCTAAAATCTTGTATATATTTGTCAAATCTTATACTTATTTATGTTATATTAAAAAATACCATAAACAAAAATTTACTTTTATTTTCAAAAAAAAATTACTTTTAAAATTTCTTAAAAACTCACTATTCTTCTTTAAAAAATTTCATAAGAAATCTTCTAAAAATATGTATTAATTATTTCATAATTTAATTAAAATTACATACTATTTTAATTTTTCAAATTAATTTTTCTTATCTTTATTAATTTATTTTTAATAATTTTTAATAGAGTTGACCATATTATAATGATATAGTATTATTTTTTTAAGCATTATATCCTCCTTGAAAATAAAAGCTCTTATTTTGTCAAAAAAAAATGAAAAGAAAGGCTCTTATACATTACTTTCCACAAAAAAATCATAGAAATCTATCAAAAATATTTGCATATACAATTTCCATAAGATAAACTTTCTAAGTTGAAGTATTTTACACCCCCCAACCCCAACTTCCTCTTTTTAAAATTTCCATCTTATAATATCAGACGTGGCAAGCTCTAATTATCTTTTTGAAATATAAATTATTTTTTAAAGAATTATTTTAAAAATAAAAACAATTATCTTTTAGTGCAAATAAACTTTTTTCTTATGATAATATTTAATTTATTATTAATTACAAATATTATTTACCTATATTATTTTTATGACTTTTAAATATTTAAATCTACTTTATTAAAATTTTATTTAAAATCATACAGTATAAAAAAGAATTCATAAAATTATTTACTCTTGTTATTTTGAAATTCAAATTTACTCGGCTGTGTTAGACAATTTATCTTTTTCTAAAAAAATTATTTGGTCTATGTTAAATAATTTATTTTTTTATCTGATTAAAGTGGTTTAATTTTTCATTATAAGGGAGAACAGTGAAAAGAAAATGAGAGTCGAACTTAATCTTCATATATGAATGTACACACTTTTTAGTCAATTTTTCATATATATATATATATTTTTTTGAAAGAAAGTCAATTTTTCATATTAATTTCACTTTAAGTGTCATTTTAGTATTATTGTGCTTTTTTGTGTTATTATTATAGTAGTAAAATTATTATTTTAACGGTTGAACTTTAATTTCTTAATCTTGATTTACATACTCACTTATTTTATTTTTATGTGGTTCTCACCTTTTTCAAATTATATTTTTCTCATCTATATCTTATAAAAAAAAAACTTCTAAATTGGATTTATGCTATAATTAAGAAGTTAAATAAATAATATTTAATTAAACTATATTTATATCATGAACACTACTTAAAAATTTAAATTTATTAATAAAATTTCATTTTAAATAAATTTTTTAGCCTATGCTGTAAATGCTGTAAATTAAAACTATTATACAGTACAAAAGAAAATATTATCCACTCAACTTCAAGTTTTTACCACTTATTATATAACACAAAAAAAAAAATTATTGTATACTTAAATTCAAAAAAATTTACAATGCTAATTTTTCATACTCCTAAATTAAAATTTAAAATAGGCTCCAAGGAGTAGTCTAAATCACAAAAGATGTAGGCATTCACATAAAAAGAATAAAATTTAAATTCTCATTCCTTCCTATTTTTTTTTGTGAGAAATTAAACTATTTTAATTTTATCTATTGAAAAAAAATTAAAAAAATTAAAATAGAAGTAATAGAGTCTTAATTAATGTCATTAATTCGGATTCTCCCATTGAAGATTTGACTGTTAGTTTCCTTTTTTAGGATTTAAGAGGGTTTTTGAGACTCATTTAACCTTTCAACTCCTAAGCTTTTTTTTTTTATTTCATTTAATTTATAGTTCTAATAATAATAATAATAATGAGCCGACTATTTTGGAAAACTCCCAAAAATCCACTAAGCTTCATCTATAGCACACATAATTAAATTACTACTTTTTTTTTTATCTCTTGAGCAAATAAACAAAATTATTAGTTTTATTTAAAGAAAACACTAATCTATCTATGCAATTTATTAACCATTTTATCATGTCACTTCATTTGACACCATTTTATTCATAATAATCCACAAGTATTTCTATTCAAAACATTTTTTTAGCACATAAAACTAAATATAAAAATAATATATTTTATGTACCTTTTTGTTTGAACCATCCTACTGTAGTTAATTAATTTGACTTAATTTAAGTAATACTATAAAAATAATAAAAAAATTTAGAGAACTAATTTAACATGATTGTATATATTACGGCTCAAACTAAAAATGTCATTTAAACAAAAATATTTTCTTATAAGTTAATCCAAACAATAAACTTAATGTGTTAATATCAATGAGTTACACAATAAAAATTATTTTTTTTCTTCATAAAATACTCAATATAAAAGGTAGCTAAAAATACTAAATATTGTTGGGAGATTTTATATTTTTTATTAAATGATAAAAATTAAACCTAAATTTTTATAATTAAAAAACACAAAAAGATGTCCATTATTGATTTAATTAAGATTCAATTGAAATGCATGTATATATCCTTAACCAAAATAAGAAATCTAGCTTCCTTCCCGAATTGAATAATGAATTGAACTCTTCCAAATACTTAATACAAACCCTAAAAATGCTATTAACCTTTTTCTTCTATTCCAAAAAGATTTCTTTACCAAATTTTCAACCCTTTAGTTTTGAATTTAACTTAAAAAAAAAAATTATAAACAAAGAAAAAAGGCCATCAACTTTGGATATGCCACACATGAAAAATATTTAAACACTTTTTTCCATCAATCAACAACAATTTACAATAAAAACAATCAAAAAGACAAAAAAAAATAAATCTTATTATTTGACATTAATTTTTATCTTTAAAAAAAATTAAGACAATTTAAGAATAAAATACAACAAAAAAAAAAAGATGTTTGTGTTCACTACATTGATTCAAACACATATCCACTCTACTGAAATTACCCTTATTTAGAATCCTTAATCAAGTAGAATTCAAGGGCAAATTAGGAATAGTAATAATAATTAGATAAGATTACAAATGACATAATTTACTAATTAAATTTAATTTATTTTAGGATAATTTATTTTGTTTTTGAAAAAAATAATAAAATAAAATTTAAAACAAGCAAAAAACCGGCTCCTTATAATATGCTAAATAACTGCCTAGAAATGCCAGATCAGCATAATCCTTGTTGGAGACAGTTTATTACACTAAAATTCACTCGCATAGTAATCTCCGTGTTAAAAAATTGTCACCGTTAGATCAAAATATTTTGAAATTATTATAACAATCTGACGGTGATAAAGCAAAAACGAGATGATTTTTTTGAGGTAATTAATGTTGGAGAAATCATTATATATATAGAGAGAGAGAGCTGAAATGGGTTTTTAAGAGAGTGTACGTTTCTAAAATCTGTCTATATAATGGTGGTGTAATGTAGAATTTCTGTATATTTGTTTATTTATTTATTTATTTATTTATTTATATATTTGAAGTTATTTATCTGGTGAAAGAGCGTAAAACAACTCAAAACCACGCAAACGGCTATTGTTGTTGTTGTTGCGTTTGTGTGCTGTGTGGGAGAGAAAATTGAAAAAAAAAAAAGGAAAGAAATTGTGGGATTTTGCGGGATTTCTGTTTTCTGGGATTTTTCTCTCGAAAATTTGTGTTGGGTTCCAGTTTGATAGTTGCAGAGATACAGAGAGAGATTAATTAAACACAAAAGCTGTGTTTTTTTTATCTGGGTATTGAAAAATCAACAAGAATTTTGATTAAGCAAACATGTCTGACGGGTATTACAGTTCCAAGAAAACTGATGATATATGCGAAGAAGTTTGTGGCCAGGTAAAGTTTTGATTTTTTTTTTCTCTTATTAATATTTGGTTTTGTTTTGGTTTTGGGATGATGGGTGTTTTATGTTTTTCTAATGAAAATTGTGTTGTCAAGTCTCTGATTAGTTTAAAGTATTGATTTTTGAAGTTGAAGTTTAAGTTGGCCGATTTTGATTGATACTTGAATTATTAAGAGAATTTTTTTTTTCTTTCTCTGTTTGCTTCTTCTTCTTCTTCTATTGATTCCTTTTAAGGAATGTTTTTATGTTTTTTACTGGATTTTTCAAGTAATAAACTTACAATGTATATATGGTTATGCGGTTTGACAATGAGGTTGCAGAGTTTGGGTGTGAATTTTAATTCGCTTGAAATTTGTGGTTTATGTGTAGTATTTCAGTTTTCGGATGTTGGGAATGAACTGTGTAGGACTTGAAGCATTTGTGTGGTTAATTGGAACTGTGGAATGATATTAAGAATATGACAATTATTTATCTTGGATTCATACTATGATGTTAGGTTGCTGTTTAGTAGTTAATTTTGCTTTCTTTGTTTATTTATTTTCATGATGCATTGTATTAGCTTTTGACATTCTCTTTGCATATAAACTTATTTTCTTTTTTATGGAGTTATTTATGCATCGACACTGAAACGTTTTAGCTTTTGACATTCTCTTTGCATATAAACTCTCTTTATATCCCCATCGATCAGAATTGAGTATTTTCCTGCTTATCAAGTAATGATTTTCCTGTTATGTGTATGTTTTTTCACAAGTTGAACCAGTGAATAGGTTTTTTTGCTTTTGAGATTAATGCTTTATTTTTTGGTTATCAATAAATAATGTGCATATTATGATAAAATGATTTATTTAATTTGTACTTTTGAATAACTTTTTATTTTAAATGGTGCAGTCCTCCCGAGCGGCTTTGAGCATGTCGAGAGTTAAGTGTATACTGCGAGGGCTGGATTTGAAGACTTATATATTCTTATTTGTCGCTATTCCATTAGGAATATTTGGATTGTATTTGCATGGCCAAAAGATATCTTACTTTCTGAGACCACTATGGGAATCTCCTCCAAAACCTTTTCATATCATACCTCATTACTATCATGAGAATGTGTCAATGGAATCTCTTTGCAAACTTCATGGATGGGGAATTCGTGAATCACCGAGACGTGTTTTTGATGCTGTTCTATTCAGTAATGAAGTTGATATTCTTACCATTCGGTGGAAGGAATTATATCCTTACATTACACAATTTGTTCTCCTTGAATCGAACTCCACATTTACTGGCTTACCTAAATCATTGGTTTTTGCACGTAATCGAGATAAGTTTAAATTTATAGAGCCTCGTTTGACTTATGGGACAATTGGAGGGAGATTTAGGAAGGGTGAAAATCCTTTCGTTGAAGAGGCTTATCAGAGAGTAGCATTGGACCAGCTCATTAGAATAGCTGGTATAGAAGATGATGACTTGTTGATTATGTCCGATGTGGATGAGATTCCTAGTGCTCACACAATTGACCTCTTGAGGTGGTGTGATGACATCCCACCTGTCCTTCATCTTCAGTTGAGAAATTACTTGTACTCTTTTGAGTTTTATTTGGATAGCAAGAGCTGGCGAGCTTCAGTTCACAGGTACGTGACTGGGAAAACTAGATATGCGCATTATCGCCAGGCAGATATTCTTTTGTCAGATTCAGGTTGGCATTGTAGCTTTTGCTTTCGCTACATTAGTGACTTCATATTTAAGATGAAAGCTTATAGCCATTATGATCGGGTGAGATTTTCTCATTTCTTGAATCCAAAAAGAGTTCAGGATATCATTTGTAAAGGCGCTGATCTATTTGATATGATTCCTGAAGAATACACATTCAAAGAAATCATAGGGAAGATGGGCCCAATCCCTCATTCTTATTCGGCAGTTCATCTTCCTTCACATATATTGAATAATCCTGATAAGTACAGATATCTCTTGCCTGGTAACTGCCAACGAGAACGTGGCTGAATTGCTGAAGTTTCTTGGAAAGTGAGGCGTATTTGTAAATGTTGGAAGATGCATACTGTGCTTCCCACCGAAAAGAGCTGCATTAGGCATTCCATGGCAATGGTGTGGCTGTGGCATTGGTATAGGTAGATGTAGACCTTGTATGCAACAAACCATGTTATTCTTTAGATGGGCGAAATGCGTGTTCCTTTTTCTAGAGGTAACCAATTTTTACTGGGGTAGCATTGTTAGAGTCTAGCTTGACATGCATGCCTGCAGGTATTGTTGGTATGCAACATACACCTGAAATGAAATGATTCAATGACATTTTCCCCATTTTTTTTTCTCTGATGGGAATTTTGGCTTTTCACTAATTCATCATCTTAGTCATCTACTCGTTGATTTGTATTTTCAGATTTATGTTTGTCCATTCATTAGTTGAATCCTGATGTATTTGATACCCTTATAATCTTTTTATTTTTCCTGTTAAGTTCCCTCTGTTACCCTACATGAATGCCCAGAATGAAAATAGAATCAGTCTTAACTAGATTTGATAGCTGTAATTTGGACTAATGATGGATCTGCACTGGTAGTAGCTGGTCGGGGTCCATGAATTCTGTACCTTTCTTGTACTTAAGGATTGCTCTGTCCGATAGAAGATGATAGGTTTTTTCTTATCTGCGGAATTTGACTAGGATATGTGTGGAACACAATTGCCAAGTCTCTTTTCCTGTAGCTATCAACTAAGACAGGTCTCTTCTGCAAAGTTCTTGTAAGATTCGTTCTGCTTTAAAAAAAGGTGAATTTTTTTGACTGTTTCTCACATGTTTAGTCCAAGACCTGTGAAGAAGAGTTGATTGAGTCGCCTTGGAACATTGCCAAGAATTCCTTTTTAGACCAAGCTTTGTGGGAGAAATTGGGGTGTGCATATGACTTGTTATAATACGAGAAAGTGGCTCCTTTTTGTGCGACTTTGATGTTAAGGATTAATCATGATGCTTGGCACAGCTTACTTATGCATAAAAGAATGCATTCCCACTTTAGTTTTATTTGATTTGTCACCAATTCCAATTATTATCTGTTTTGACCAGTATTGCATGGTGCATGCTTCTTCTGAGGTAATCAATTCTTGTGGCTCCAATTAATACAAAATAATAATAATAAAAGAAAATGATCTCTTGTGGTTTCATTTTGGTATTATCAAATCATTACATAAACAATATTTAATTTTGAATAATTTATATTCTTCCACACTGACTATGACCTAGTACGTCTCTAAACAGCTTATTGTATTGCTGATAAAAATACTATTTTGAAGGACATTTCATGGTGTTTTTTGTGGATGATGCTTGTGTAGCAAAAAGGGTGTTCTTGATGTGTCTTGAAGCAATCTTAAAACAAGACCCAGAAGTTTCTTAAAAGTTCCATTAATGGCATTTCCACATATTGTAAAAGCCTGTTTGCCATAAATGCGGCAGGGCAAAAACAAAAGCTTAAATGTCTTTCCATGTCGAATTCATAGTTTGTTATGCTGTCATGTTCTTTCTATACCTCAAGTTTTGATCAATGCATCAGGAATAGGTGTCCTAACAAAGCATGCATTTAAACAATATTTCATTTTCTCTAAAATGAATACTTGTAACCTAATTTCAATAAAATCATTAACGGGATGAATATGTTTATCTTTTATAATATTAATGAAAAAGTCGTTTATCAGTCTCTTCTCTCCAAATATATTATAAGGTGCTGAATTTAAATTTTTCTGATGTTAGTTTTTAAATATTTTAATCATTTCACCTCTATATTAATAAAAAAATTATATGATAAAATAAAAATAATCTATTTATTTTCTACTAATTAAAATCTAATAAAGCTTAATTCTGATTACACCAAGTATTGACTTTAATATCTAACCTACAAAATAAATTTAAAAAAGAAATCCCCACATAAAACCTCTCCCACAAGAAAATGTATTTAATCATAAAATTTATCAAAAGAAAGCACTTAGATAAGCTAGATTTACTTCACCACTAGTGGCCAAGAACTCAAAAACAAAACACAACCTTTCTTTAGAGGTAAATTAGCTTACCATAAAGTGAGATTACTAATCTCTTCTTCACACCTGCCCTGGAAAAGTCTGCTCTACCTTATCATCCCCCTATGGCCAAATGGGCCTGTGGAAAATTGTAACAAAGACATTTTCCAAAGGGTTAACAAGATAATGCTTAATAAAATTTGACCACATCTATGCAAGTCAATTCCACTCCTTGACTTTAAATTAGCTGTATGTGTACTTTTTAGTATATAGCATTGGCCTTAACTTGCTTAGCCAAATGGCTAAACTCTTCATTGGTATATATATATAAAAGTTATAATTTTATTATTTTTGGGCCATTAACGCTTAATTGTTTTTCAAATAATTAAAAAAATATTTTTCACATTAGTGTGATATATTTAAAAAATTATTTTTTAAAAAAATAATTATAAAATTAAATCTAAAACAATGAAGAAAATAAATATATAATTATTGTGTTAAATTTTAATGATAAAGCGGGAGAAAATACAATAATCATCTTTTGAATTTAATGATTAATTGCACTTCTATAAATCCGAACTTGGGTCAATGATGTGATTGATGTTAATTAATTCTCATTTGGAAGATGTCATTAAATAACAAATCTTGCAAATTAATAGGGGTGGAAGGTGTTGTTTGTAATTGACCCTTAAAAAAAATAAATATAAAAAAATATCTTGTAATTTAACGTTTTTTCACTTCAAATTTTGAAATTTTTTTTCGTAATACTTCAGTACTCTATGATATCTACCGTTAGCAAATCTATTAGAAAATCACTAATACCGTTAACTATGCTGAGCATCCACATCAATATTCATGTCAGCAAATCAACATCTATGTCAATATAGTTAACGGTGTTAATGAATTTGGTCTAAATTTATTAATGACATAGTCCATAAGATACTGGCGTATTACGAAAAAAATCACAAAATTCGAAGTAAAAAATACTAAATCACATAATACTATCAAAAAAAAATTGTGACCATTGCACAAGCACCACAACACAGTATCATATTATAGAACAATTTCAATCCAAATTCTTTTATTGAAAACTTTTAGTCCAAAGTTTAATCTATTCTTTTATAAATCTCATCATATAATATAATTAGCCATAAACTTTAATCAATTAATCTCTAGTACTCTTCAACTTTTATTATATTTTATTTAATCTTTAAATTTTTATTTTAAATTTATTTAACCCCTATAATATATAAAATTGAAATATTTTATAAATTTATATTGATATGAATACAAGACAAATTTATATAAACTAAAATAATATTTAATAAAAAAATATAATTAAAAATAAATTTTTTTAAATTTTTATATTAATTTTTAATTCTATTTGTATTGTTTTAAAACTAATTTTAGCATTTTATATGTTTAAAATCATTTAAAATTAAATTTCTATTTGTTTTGATATTTTATGAATTAAATAAAATAAAAAGGCACAAATTAAAAGATAAAAAAGTTGAATACGAAATAATAAAAAAATGAGAAGTGTGAGAGGTTAACCGGTCAAAATTCAGAGGTAAAACTATGCATTCAGCTTTATTATTATTATTATTAAATAGTCATCTTCAAAGCGTCCCAGTCAAAAAAAAAAAAATCATACAGTGTAATAAGATTTTTGCACACAATAATATTATGCAACAAAATTTTTAATAGGACCACACAGAATTTTGCAAGCAGTATTTTTAAGCCCTCTAATGATGGATAAATAAATGTTTGGATTTTTGTATCTTCAATTTTTTTATTTAATAAAAATATTTTTTTTAAATAAAAAAAATTACATAAAAAAGTCTAACCTTTTATAACACTTGCAAATAATATTATAATTTAATTTTACAATCAATTTTACCCATAACATTTTAAAAGTTTGTAAAACTAACATTCCATTAAAATTTCTTTAGCAGACAGCTGACATGTCAGTTAGTGGGTCCATTTTCTGACACGTGAGTCCTACAAATGCTAACTGGATTTTAGTAATTACATATAAAACGCTAACCTTTATTAAACTTACAAAATAAACCTAATACAAAATATTTAAATAATTTTAATAAAAAATTTATTAAAATTATTTGAATAATTTTAATAAAATAAATAATAGAAATAAGTATGAAATTCAATGCTTTATTATTAATAAAATAATCTTAAAAATTTAAAAATTTTCTAAAAATTACAGCACATAATTTAACATATACTTTAAAATTAAGAAAACATAAAAATATAAAAATTAAAAAAATACTAAAATAGATAACTTATTAGTGATAACTAATAAAATTATTTTTGTGATTAATTTCACTCCAATTTTTGTATAAAATAAAAATAAAAATAATTTTTGTATAGATTAGTTTTAGTTTTAATTTTATCAAATTGGAGTGAAATTAATCACAAAAATAATTTCATTAGTTATCACTAGTAGGTTATTCATTTTAGTACTTTATTTGAATTTTCATATTTTTATATTTTCTTAATTTTAAAGTATAGGTTAAATTATGTGTTGTAATTTTTAAATTTTTTTAAATATTTAAGAATATTTTATGAATAATAAAGCATTGAATTTCATACTTGTTGCTATTATTTATTTTATTAAAATTATTCTAATAATTTTAATAATTTTTAATTTTTAATTAAAATTATTTAAATATTTTGTATTAGGATTTATTTTGCAAGTTTAATAAAAGTTAGGGTTCTATATGTAATTACTCAAATTCAGCCAGCACCTTCAGATCTCACGTGTCAGAAAGTAGGCACTTCTAATGGACACGTCAGCTGTCTATTAAAAAAAATTTAATGGATGGTTAGTTTTGTAAACTTTTGAAATATTATGGGTAAAATTGACAGTATAATTAAATTATGGTGTTATTTGTAAATGGTGTAAAAGGTTATATTTTTCTTGTAATTTTACCTTAAACATATTACTTTTACAAAAGAAAATTGAAACATTTCCTTCACAAAATCCCCCCTAAAATGGCTTATCGGAGCCATTTATTTATCCATCATTAGAGATAAAACTTATTTTTTAAAAAATAACTTTTATTAAAACCAAATCATATGAATTTATTAATCATTTTACATTCAGCTTTTTGGGTTGATCGCAACCTGTGAGCATTAAAACACAAAAAAAAAAATGTCACATTTTAATTATTATCGCTATTTTTATGAAACAAACAACAAAATTGAATGAAGTATAAACTAATGTATAAATCCTTACTTATGATGTAGATTTATGAATTATGTATCAATAAGAACTTCAATTTCTTTTTTTTTTAATAATTTTCAATAACTGTTTCAATGTCTGTAACATCCCTATTTTTATCCATAATTAATATTATATGAATATATGCATTTTAAACTATTTCATTTGACTATGTGTATTTTTTATGAATTAAATGTAGTTGATTTGTTTAGATGAATAACCTTAAGGACTAAATTGAGCTTTAGCATAGAAGGAGGATTAATTTGAACTTTTCTTTGATAATTGATTAAAAATATAATAATAATAATAATAATAATAATAATAATAATAATGATGATGATGATAATAATGATGATGATGATAATAATAATAATAATAATATTAGATAGTGGATATTTTGGGAGGTAGGAAAAAAAATAAAAACTCTACCTTCTTCTTCCGTTTAAATTCATTTGCTATCTAAATTTTATTTCCTTCTTTTTCTCTCAAATTCCTAAACTTGAATTGGATGATTTCAGCTCCTAATTTGGGTGAGTTAATTATTTTCCTCTAAATTATATTTGAAATTATATGGTGAGGTGTGGAAGTGATTTTATAGTTTTTGAATTCTGTTTTAGAGTAGGTTTTGTACTCTAATTTTCGTGGTCATAAAGGCAGAATTAAGAGAAATACAAAAAATGAAACTTTTAGATTTATGTCTTAAATTTATGTCTGTAAAAGGGTTTTGTGAAATAATAAGTATGTGAAATTCTCTGGAAGTTTATTTGGGACTGGTTTGGGTAACAGTCCAGTAGACTACTTGATGTTGATTAATTATTTTGAGGATGTTAGAGACTGAATTAGACAAAGTTATAAACATGAGTTTTATTATTTTATATGTTATCTAAAACCCTGTGATTCAGTTTTATGAAATAATATATGTGTAATGAGAAATCGTCCATGGAGTGGGACTGGTTCTACTTGCTATATCTGCAGGCAGTCCGATTTTCCCCAATTTATATAAGGACATTAGAGGCTGAATTAGATGAAGTATAAAACATAAAAGTTGTTCCTTTATGTGTTAAAAAAGTTTCTGAGAGCTGATTTTTCAATTAAACTTGTATAACTTGAAAAATTCTCAATTGAGTTAGACCTGCTCAAACTGTTCCTGTGCAGTACACATTTATGAATTCAAAAATTCACCATTTATTGTATAGAGTATATATTGAGCTAATTTTTCGATATGTTATAGCCCTATATGTATAGTTTTTTATAAAAATTGAATCAGGTAATTTTGAGTTTTTTGGTGAGAGTTATTCACCCTCAGGACTAGTAAGGTCAAGCTGCCTATCAAGAAATAAATATGCATAAATGTTAGGCTTACACATATAAAGAACATATCCGAATTATATACAGAACATATCCTAATTGTATACTAAACATAAACATTCATTGTAGATATATTTTTAAT